>VMDO01006253.1:0-102418 GCA_007922755.1 Pedetes capensis | reverse complement strand
AGCTGGACTTTATGAGGAAGAACGTGGCATCAAGATTGGAGGAAGACTCATTAACAACCTGCGTTATGCAGATGACACCACTCTGCTTGCTGAAAGTGAAGAGGATTTAAAACATTTACTGATGAAGATCAAAGATCATAGCCTTCAATATGGGTTATGACTAAACATCAACAAAACAAAAATCCTTACGACTGGGTCAGCATGCAACTTCACAATAAATGGAGAAAAGATTGAGGTTGTCCAAGATTTTGCTTGCTTGGCTCTATAATCAACACCCGTGGAAGCAGCAGTCAAGAAATCCAAAGACGCATTGCTCTAGGAAAAGCTGTGGCAAAAAATCTCTTTAGAGTATTGAAAAGCAAAGATGTCACATTGAAGACATCTGATTCATGCCATGGTATTTTCAGTGGTATCATATGGCTGTGAAAGCTGGACGTTGAACAAGAGAGACAGGAAAAGAATTGATGCTTTTGAATTGTGGTGCTGGAGACGTCTATTGAATATACCATGGACTGCCAAAAGAACCAACAAATCTGTCCTAGAAGGAGTGCAACCAGAGTGCTCCTTGGAAGCAAAAATGGCCAGACTGTGTCTTACATATTTCAGACATGTAATCAGGAGAGATCAGTCCCTGGAGAAGGACATCATGTTTGGGAGAGTGGCAGGTCAATGCAAAAGAGGAAAACCTTCCACCAGATGGATTGACACAGTGTGTGCAACAATGGGCTTAAACATAAATAAGATCATTTGCCTGGCAAAGAATCGGCAAGTGTTTCGATCTGCTGTACATAGGGTCGCTATGAGTCGGACTCGACTCGACAGCACCTAACAACAACAACATATATATATATATATATATATATATTTGTGTGTGTGTGTGTGTGTGACAGAGGTAAGATGGAGGAGGTAATAGTCCTGAGTTATACTGAATAAACAGTAACATGGTAGTTCTTTATTAGATGAATTATGTGTTAATTAAGGCAGTGTTAATACCTGTAACAAATTCCCAAGGTTTAGTGGTCTAACAGCATAGAAGTTTGTTTCACTCTCATTCAACATTGTAATGAAGATGTTCCTGATTGTTGGTGAATTTTCTTCATGTGGTAATAGAGGGACTCCAGTTCCTTCCATCATGTGGTTCTGCAACTCCCTGGAGATTCTGTGCTTTCTGCTGCATTCAGTTAGTGGAAGGGGACATAGAGTAGGCAAAAGCCCCATCTTCAGCTACCCTTGGTTCACAAATGATACCTTTTCTTTTTTTTTACTTCCATGCCACTGCTGAGAATTGGTCACATATATACAAAGGGTGCTGGGAAATGTAGTCTCTGACTAGAAAGGCACACCTCATCAACCTTCCTAACTAAATAAGGATTGGCAATTACAAATCTTTGTTGGGCAGAGCTGCCTCTGTCATAGGTTTAAAGGAAGAACACCAGAACAGGAAACCCCAAGTAGTCTGCAACAAGCTTATGTGAGCAGAAATTCAGACTAGAACCAGCGTAGAGACAGGAGGTGGACAAAAGACTTTGTTCATGGTTGAATTTCTGAACTAATTCTAAATCAAATATAAATTGAAAATGAATTTCATAACAATTTGGGTGATGAATACTTATATTTCTAAACTAATTCATATTTTCTCTTAGTTCCTTTCCAGGTATGATTTTGTGTTCCTAGAACAATGATGCAGTCAGTCCTGACCCTTAGTTTATGTCAAGCAACTCATTGAACTGAGGTGGTTCTAGCTATTAGGATAATCCATCTGTATCGCCTGGCACTCATCTTCCATTCCTAAAGACAGATGAAAACAACAATGACCCATATTTTCACATTGATTTACCAAGAGTTGACTTTTACCCCTACAGGTCTTAAGTGTAGAGTTGATAAACTGGTTTCACCAGCCTTCTTTGGTTCTCAGAGAAACTCGAATAGTGATGTTATACTTATTTTTCTCACTGGTTTGCATGAAGATTAACTAGTAAGAAGGATTGAAAGTGACTTACTTAAGAAATGTTTAATTATATGGTGATAAGTGCTAGGAAGTCTTGTTTTCCTAAGCTCTTTGTTCTCACTGGAACAAGTTTTAGGCTTTTAATTATCAGGATATTTATTTCATGAATTAAAATCGCCTATTAATTTGACTGCCGGCAGCCATAGCCCTGTGGAATCTGATCCCGTCAGATCTCGGAAGCTAAGCAGGGTCGGGCCTGGTTAGTACCTGGATGGGAGACCGTCTGGAAACACCAGAAGCTGTAGGCTTGGGAGAAGGACCTGGCAACCCCCTCCCAAAAATCAATCTGCCATTGAAAACCCTATGCACAGCATAGAAGCACTGACAATAGTGTTTCCCCTGTTGTACAGAGGGTCGTTATGAGTCGGATACCGACTCGGCGGCACCTAACAACAACAACAACAACAATTAATTTGACTATGAGATGGCAAGGTAAACTTTGCCTGTGGTCACTTGGTGATTATTTTTCTAATTCCTAAATAAAAAGAATTAATAAATTAATAAAAACAAAGAGCGGTGGTGCCTCATTGTTGGATTACCTAATCTAGAATTCTCATATCTGAGTGTTAGGTTACGAGCCGCCGCTGTTGTGTTTTGTTTTGTTTTAATGTAGAGACTTTCTGTAAGAAAAATAAAATTGACCTCAATTGAGGCAGGCTGATCAAAATGAACTACCCAGGATTTAACAGGAATGCTGGCAGGATAGAATAGATAAGTGATCAGAGAGAAAAACTCAAAGTTTTTTTTGTTTGTTTGTTTTGTTTTTTTCTAATATACGAAATGGATGTCTCGACAGCTGCTAGTTGACATTGTTAAGATGGTGCCTAGCAGAGAGGTCTGTGGGGACCCTAAGGAGGAAAACCAAGGCCTCTGACATAGTTGGCCAGCTGGGGCCTCACAGGTAGTGTGTCTTCTCCTATGAGGTTGGCTAGGTGACCTGAGAGGATGCCTCTTCCTATCCCCAGGGACTCAAGGAAAAATGGTCACACTGTGGTGATGATGTAGCTGTCAGGAGAATGAGTCCTTTTTGAATTGCACAGGGTAAGTGAGCTAACTTGAATTTATCAAATGGAGTGGGGTCACAGGTATCCTTTCTATAAACAATGCTCCTCTCAGGTTATTGTATTTTACATAAGGAATTATGTATAAAAGCTTTAATCTTATTGAAGCCTTACTTAGCAGTTGCTCAAACTCCCTTCTGATATAAATAACAGTCATTCCACACAGTGTTTAACTACAAAGTCCTTTTACAAAAGCACATTCATTTTATCCTCAAAGCCAGGGGCAGGCCAGATATCATTAGTTCTGTTTTACTGATGTGGATGACAGTGGGAGGTGGAGGGTCACTAAGTAACATCTAAAGAATCATGTGATTTGGCTATTTGGTCCAGTTCATTCTCCCCCAAATTTTACAAATGCAAATAGCTCACACTTATTAGGAGTGAAGAAAATGAGTTGGATTTGGATTTGACATTGTACTGCTTAAAGTGCTCAGGCTGATGAAAAATGATCATCCAAAGAACAGGCTGCAGGAGAGGACAAGACAGCAGAGGTGTGTACCTCAGGATAATCCGGCCCTTGGGTAAGAAGCCTTTGGCTGCAGTGAGCACCATTTTTGCAGTTCTTACGTAGGAAATTCCCTACCAATAATTCTCAATTACTAGCATAACTGGAAGGAGTGTGAATGTTTAAAAAAATAAAACAAAATAATCTCCACATTGTTTGGCTGTACAAATGCAATTAGGAATATAAACACTCAGGAAAAACATATGCTTGAGCACTAAGAATGACTCAGTATAGTGTGCATTTTTTCTGCATAAAACTTGTGATCAGATGGGCCTGGGTTAAAATTCTGGCTCCAACACTGATGAGCTCTACAAGCTTGGCCAAATGACTTAACCTCTGCACTTTAACTTCCTGATGCATGCATCAAGGTCAATTATAGGACTTACCTCATCAAATGGTTGTGTGACTTAAAAGACATAGTACACATAACACACCTAATCCAATACCTGGCTTTATCATACTTGGCATTTAAGGCACCTTTCTCACCCATCAGACCCCAATGCCAACTTCTGCCTAATTATACTCAATAAAGGATTTTCTTGTGCTACTTGCTCTCTTTCATTAATGAATATGCCTCCAGTCAACAGTAGTCCTTGAAGGATGGAGAGCCATTCTCTTGGACCTTTCTAGAATGCCCCGTACTGTGTCAGAGACATGGTGGGTGCTTCATAAGACATTCTGGATTAATTTCACCTCATTCTCCAGCTCTGCTCTCATTCCACTCTGTCACTGTTACTGAGAGCTTGAGAGATGGTGGGGATTTCAATGGAAAAAAGGTCGACAGAAATGGAGGCAGGGCCCACAGGAAAAAGTATGTGCTGGAACAAGTAGGAACTTACTAATCAAATTGCCCTAGACTACATTTATTCTACTCATTAACTATGTCTTTGGTATAAATGGAGAAAATGACATAATACTCATAGGGCTTATATGAGGGTTAATAGTAATTAGCAATAACAAATGCTAAGTCTTTTCTTTTCTTCCTCTACCCTGATGGCATTAAAGAAATTCAAAGGATTTATAAATTTTCTGTTCACTCCCAGCTATCACAACTAGGTTTGAACCAATGCAATTACCTTTGCGATACCTAAGCCGTGCTCATACATATAGGCCAGATTGAACATGGCTTGTGCACTATGATATTTATCAGCTGCAATACTGTAATGCGTGGCTGCTGTTTCATAGTCTTTCTTAGTCCCGTAGCCATAGTAATGGTAATCTCCAATTTTTACTCTAGCAAATGCATTGCCTGGGAGAAATATTAGAAAAAGAAGAATCATAACTCAGGTGGTTCATGTGTAGTTCCCAGTAAGTCAACTTAATGATCCATAAACAATTTATATACATACACATAATGTAAAAATTATATATATGTAAAACATTCTGAATCCCAGAGTCAGGATTAGATATACTTTATGGAATATAAAACATACCACTCACTGCTTGTTATCTTCATTGTAGGAAGTATTTAGGGTATACTATAATGTTCTTGAAAAAGAATAAACTACAAATTTTACCTTTAAATTCATTTTTTTGGAGGTAGGTAAATAAACTCTTGAGAATCCAAACCACATCCCTCCCACTCTTAGACCTGCTCAAGCTCTACTCTTCGGCATTACCAACTTTTTCCTCTGTCCCAGATCAACCCCATCAGCCATTCAAACATGTCCTAGTATTTTCTATGAATAAAAATAAGCCCTGTCTTCATTCCATGGTGTCTCCTGCTAACTACTTCCTCATTTCTCTGTTCCCCTTTACACTTAACCTTTTCAAAAGCATATTGTACATTCACTGTCTTCAGAGCTTTATCTCCCACATACTCTTCAAAGCACTCCAGTCTGGCCTCTGTCCCTTTCCCCATGAAGCTTCTGTTTTCAAGGTCACTGATGACCTCTAGCAACCAAATCCACTGGCCATCTCTCTGTCCTCATCTTACTGGACCTACACACAGCACTTGAGTCACTGGACCCATCTGCCCAAGCAATTTCTTTTCTTTTCCTCAATGGCACAGCCTTGTCTTGATCTCCCTCTACTTCACAGGCCTCCTCTTCCCAGGTTCTTGCCTAACTCCTTCTCTATCCAGTTTCTTAATATTGGCATGTCAAGGGCTTTTTCCATATCCCTTTTTTCCTTGTTCTTTTCTCTTCTCCCCCACCTCCTCTCTTAACTCTTTCTCTAGGTGACCTTATCTGGTTCCATAGCTACATTTATGTTAACTATTTCTGAAATTATGTCCATAGTCCTATCTCTCCCTGAGGCCCAGACTCTTATAATTGCCTCCTTGATTGCTTAAATCTCAAACAAAATGACCACTAGAGATTTCCTAACACCTTATACTCCTCCCCCCAAACAAAATCACCAGTTTCTTCCTTGTCTCCTGACTAGCACCACTGTTGTTCAGACTATAAATCTAGGGAAATTATTCATAGTTCCTTCTTTGTCTCACCTCCATTGTTTAGTTCATCAGCAAGTCCTGTTGGTTCTACCTCTAAAACACAACTATCTCTTGACCCCACCTCTGATAACTAGTTCAAGCCTGGAATACATTAGCCTTCAAACTATTCTTTTGTCTCCACCTTTCAATCCATCCTCCATAAAACAACCAAGGTGATTTACTTAAAAAGCAAAATAAAATCATGTTATTCTCATGTTTAAAATCTCTCAAAGGCTTCACTTTGTAATTGGAATAACCTCTTGCTCCTTACCTGACCTATCAGTCATGTCTAAACTGCCTCCTGACTCCTTGACTAACCTCACCACATGTCACTTTCTTACTCTGATCTAGATTCCTGGCTGCCTTAATATTCCTTCCACATGCCAGACTCATTCCTGCCTCAGGATCCCTGCACAGGATCTCTGCATTCAGGTTGCTCAAGTCCCTCTGCCCAGCATGTTTGGAATTCTGATTCTTCACCTGGCTGGTTTCTCATCATTTGGGTCTCAGCATCAATGTCACTTCCCTCTTAGAGGGCTTCTCTTACTACTTTGTCTAGTACATCTGTTCAGTCACCACCCCAGTGATTATCTCTCTCATCTCCATGTTTTATTTCCTTCACAATACTTATCACTGCTATCTTTCTTTCCTGGTTTACTTCCTCCCTCTCTCATGAGGGCAGTAGCTCCATGAGGGCAAGAACTGTACAGTTCTTAATTACTAAAATTGTCCCAGAACCTAGAATGGTACTTGATAAATACTTATGCAATGAATGGATAAATATAATAGGAAACCATCTTATAAAATGTTTTCCCCAAAGGTTAAGTAATATAGGATATTACTTTCCAACAAACACGTATATGTCAAGGAGAAAAAAAGTCATGTGACATTTTAAGATATATGACATCTGTCTTTTGAAGGCCACTTAAGGATGAACTCCTAAGTGGGGAGTTCATGCTTCTGTTTACTAGAAGAATGTGGATTGAAAAGATGAGGGAAAATTCATCTGGGACAACCATCTCAGCTGTGGCCAACCCTTCATGCAGTCTAGGCTTCCTTGGAAAAAGAGAAAGTACCCTATATGGTATGGTCTGAGGTATATCATTAAGTGATAGGGGACTCTTTCCAAAATTTTCTCTCCATTTAGCCTAGTGCAGTGCCTAAAATCCTTTGGAATTTATGCTTTTGGGTAATAAGCATCTTTTAATCTTCTAGAATTGTCTATTAAAATGTAGGTACATTTAAGAGATGTAAGACCATGAACCATCTTTGCTGAGAAGACTTTAACTAAAAGGGGTTGTTTTAAAATGTATAGGCAACTGGGAGCAAGGCCTTATTAGGAATGGTACCCAAGCCAGGGCCCTGCAGAAGCCTGGAGAGACAAGAGGCCCATGAAGCCCTAGAGAGAAATCTATTCCATCTCTAATTTTGTCCAAAGCTGTCCTCCTTTGAGCCCAAGGTTCATTCTGAGCCATAACCACAAAAGAGTAGGACATTTCTGTGCATTTTCAAGTTTTACAAACTATAAACTGGATCCCTGAAGTCTCTGAGACTTGAGGGCAGTGGCCAAGCTGGATCTCAGAGGATTCAGCTCCGCCCTAATGAGGGGGATGGAATGGGGCATGTGGCTAGCCTGACAGGTCTTCTGGGGGGATCAGTTGACAGTAGAAAATTTCTACTTCGATTTCAGAGTTACAAGGTGGTGACTGAGCCCTGATGGCTCAGCACCCTCTTTAGATGAAGCAGCTGTTGAAAGAAGGACTACTGGTGACTAATTGGAACATTGCATTATTAGATTTCCTAACCCCAAGTGAGCCACTCAGCAGATACATCTTTGGGGACAACTGTGCCTGACCTCTCTTGTGACACATAATTATTTTTAGCATCTTGACTTTTTATATTGGAGAATTCTATTTAATATTAATGTCCCTTCATTGTCAATGTCTCTTTTCCATGGTCCAATTTCTACACCATTTCCTGGCTTGAAATAAACATGTATTTATTGCAATGGGGCTGATTTGCCATGGCTGAGAGATTGCTGTTATTGTTTTCCCACTCCAAATAAGGTTTTTATTGCATTTTAGAAAACACAGAATTTCTCACTAAAATCACATCGATGGTTTGCTGCTGTTTTCCCAGCTCAGTTGGATCTGAGAAGGCACCACTATGACTTTTTCCTTTGCCTCATATTAGCATTGGCAGAGGATTATTTTTTATCTTATTCACTTCCTGTTAAAAGGGAGGATTCAGCTTTAGCATGAGATGATTTTAAGAAACCTAATTGGAAGCAAAATTGCTCTCTTATTGCTAGAGCCTCATAGATCCAAATGCCAGTTGTAACAGCTTTGTAATCTTTGTCTACATTTAATACTATAATTTTAGGGGGAAAAGTTGGGAGCTACATGGTGATGCAAATACCACCTCCCAATGTTGTTCCCAGCAATGATCTTGTACATTCCTCACCACATGTGAAACAATGAGTGAGAGGGGCAAGTAGGGTGTGAGACTTCAAGTAGGGTGTGAGACTCCTCCCATTTAATTCTGTTTTGTTTTGCTTTTTGCTTCTAATATATAGTGAAGATATGAAATTTTTAGTAATCATCTACATGATATTTTATAAGAGAAGTCAAGCAAGTCTTACATACATAATTAATTTTGCCTATAAACTCACAGAGACATAGGTTACATCTCTGATTAGTTCAGTAAATAACTCAGCAAATGAGTGACTGAAACCAGACCAAGAAAATTGTTTTCTTAAGTAAAATCATCATTTTTCAACCAGAACAGGTGCCATGGAGACAGAGCCATGGAAAAATTCATAGGGTTTGCTAAAAGAGACTTTGACAATACTGAAGAAAATAAATTTCTGGAAATGACCTCCAACATCAGGAGAGTTTGAAATGCCACCTACTTGCTGGTTTTTACTTTCTGCCTCTGTGCCCAAGAACACAGTTTAAGCAAATCAGATTAAAAATAGCGGACAGGGACCAAGTGTGTGCTTATTTTTATCTAAATTTTATACCTTGAATGGCAGCTCGATTCCATAGGAGAAGTGCCATTGGATACATCTTCTCTTTACCAAGAATTTTAGCCTTTTCTAAAAAAGGAGACATTCCATTAAGATGGCTTAAAATGCCTCTGTAGTAAAGTCATACATGCATATGGATGATTGGGGAATTACAGAGAATTTTAACTTGTCTTACTAGATTCCAAAATGAATGCTGAATTGCTTTGAGCTACTTCATACCCCATTTCTGCAAGTAGTGCATACTGAACAAGGGAAGAATCTATATCACCATCCTTATAGGCAAAGTAAGCTGTCAGGAATTTCTCAGCCCAATGGCCTAGTTCACAGACACCTTTGTACAGCTGCATATGGGAAGAAAAATGAAGCAGACTAGTTAGACAATATACTTCATTCCAGGCAAGTGATCAATGAAATCAGTCTTCAGGTCCTGTTGTCTGGTCAGACAATAACTTTAGGTCTAATACATTGTTTTCGCTTATTATTTAAGGTGAAGAGTTAATGCTTTTTATAGGCACAAAGATTCCAAGTGTACTTTTTTCTTTTTTCTTTTGTGAAACTTCCTCAGACTTATTTTAAATTTCTATAAGCTTTCCTGGCTTGGAGGCTATTTGACAGGACAAGAATATATCTACTTCTTTTTTTATTTTATTTTAATTTAATTTATTTATTGTTGTTTTAACGTGTCTTCCTGTATGCTGCTGCTTTGCATGGGCAAGTTACGAGGCTACAGCTTGTGTGGAAAGGATAGAATGAAGGGAAGATGGTGCCTGAGGGTATAGGTGACTTGATGATGAGGGAGGTGTGCAGAGCTCTGTGGGGACCAATGTCAACTTGGCTGAACAGCCCTTATGTAACCAAAAGAGGTTAGCCATACATAATTCATTAGGAAGTTGGCAAAGGAGAAAATCTAAAGACAGATTATCAGCTGACAGCTTTTGAAATGAGTTTCAAAGGGACTAGATTGCAACATGGACTATATTTGTGCATTGGATATATTTAATAAATCAATGAAAGGCATTAAGGTTCTAAAAGCATTTTTTTGAAAAGTACATTATGGGCTCAGGCTGAAAGAATCCACTTTCTTATTTGTCATCAAATCATCAAAAACCTAAGGACCTTGCTTTCTGGGAAGCAATGGGCTACATTTCCTAGGCTACATCAAACCTTTTGTTTCTCATGTAGTAACTCCCAAGTCTACTAGAAGTGTCAACTTTCCCTGCTGATTTGATTGAAGGCTGAAACAGAGCTCCTTAACTGAGCTCTGAGGTGAGCTCTGAATGTGATGAAAAGCCAAATGCAAGAGAGGAGGGATCATTTCTCTTTTTTTTTCCCAAAGTTACCTCACTGTTTTTCCTCTCTGGCAAGTGTCAGTGTTCACATTGCCAACTGGAAGAAAAGAGGTAAGGGCCATAACATCAAGGCACCAACAGTTTAGGGACAGTATCACCTCCTCTGCATGGCAAGTGAAAAGAACTTTAAAAGCAGCCCAGTATTTACCTCCACAGCAGTTCTGCATGATCTTAACACTCCTGTTCCCGTTGCGTACATCTCGGCCAGATAATAAATGGCCAGCGGCTGCCCACTTTGAGATGCCAAATAAAAATATTTGAAGGCAAGTTTATAATCCTTCCATACTCCGGAGCCGGCTGAAAATTTAAAAAATGTTGAGCCACTCTTATTTATTTTATTTGTAATATTATGGTCTATGGATATAATAGTCATAGTGATGCCTAGTAGTTTAAATAGGATTGGAAATGTTAAGTGCCATCAAGTGTGACTCATAGCCACCCTATGTACAACAGAATGAAACACTACCCAACACAGTGCCATGCCCGGCACTATTGTCAGTGCTTCTCTGCTATTCATAGAGTTTTCAATGGTTGTTTCAGGAGAGGGCTGCTAGGTCTTTCTCCCAAGCCTACAGCACCTGATATTCTCAGGTGATCTCCCATCCAAGTACTAACCATGCCCAACCCTGCTAGGTTTCTGAGATCAGATGAGATTGGATGCCAGGGTGGTAAGCCTCAGGCTAGGATTGGAAAAGACAAGCAAAAATCAAACTTTCAAATTCACATTTGAGAGAAGTGGGGATTTGACTGGAGTCATAAGTTAGAATATGGAACTGTATGACCCTGACCCATTCACAAATCAAAGAAAGAAGAACTGCTTAGTCTCAGGAATACTAGTATCTCCCCAATGTTGATGGCATAACTCAAGTTAATGAAAAAGAGATCAAATAGTGGTCTCTGAGGACCAGAAGCTCCAACATGATCTTCTCCCCATCTTTGTCATCTTTCCATACCAGGAAGCCAATAGAGCTCATTCAGCCACAACCATGGAACATGGAGCTGGCAAATTTACCTCTAGGAAGACTTGCTCACTTCCTGGGACTCAGGTAATGCTTCAAGCAAGAACAGGCATTTGGAGCTGGGGGAAAAAATCAGTAAATTCCCAGCAGCAAGGCTTTCTGTCTTGGCTCTCTCATTACTCCTCATTTTAAGTTGCACAAGTTACAAGAGAAGGGGACTTTCCATAGATGGTCCTGAAATTCCCTTCCCACTCTAACAAACATTTTGTGGCCTCTGGTAGCAATATATGGTATAGGGATTAAGAGCAAAAGCTCAGCCTGGCATCACAGCACTTGGGAGGCTGACACAGGATGGTGAGTTTGAGGTTTGAACTACATAGTGAGTTCAAGGCCAGCCTGGACTACATGGTAATAACCTGTCAAAAAAAAAAAATCTCTGGAGATAGTTTGATTTTGCATCCCAGCTCTACTGTGTGCTTTTGGAGAAGAGATGGGACCTCAATATAGCTCAGTTTGCTCATCTGTAAACTGTGGGGTACAACCTAGACATGCTGAGAGAGTTAGATGTGTTGAAGCCTACGAAGTCTTACTTTAGCCATTACTATTACTCTTACTGTAGAAACTAGTAAGAACTAGAACAATTCCCCACCGCCAATATAGTACAAAACAAACCCTCTTGCTGGGCCACTGTGGAAAATAACAGATGACCTCTGGACCAGATTTGACTTCCTTGATGAAGCAGTCAGCTGATGCCCTGGCTCCACCTCTAACATGAAGGACTTGGAGTGCATATGTTCAGACCTTGTACTTGTCCTGACCATTCCCTCTGTCAGTCTCCATGAAGATTATTACAAATTATCATGAATTTCTGAGACCCCCCTCACCCCAACCATTCTACTTTTGCTCTCAGAAGGCAGTTTTTTCTATGAACTCATTAAGGAAAACTTCATATCATTTTTCTTCACTTGCCTCTTTCCCCATTCCCCTAATCCCATATTTGCATTGCATCATCCTTTCCTTCCTCCTTCTAGTCTTCAAGGATGAAAAATCCCCCTCCTCTATTAGGGCTGATGAGGCCTCCACCTATCTGGGCCCAATCAGATCCTAATCCCACCATCTTGATCTCACCATCTAAACCCAACTCCTTCTTAGTTCTTGTTTCCTTCATGGTCCTTCTTTTTAGGGATGCACTTTTTTCCTTTCTCTCAAAGATATATATATATATATTACATATATATACACATATATGTATATATATACATACATATATGTATATACACATATACATATGTGTGTGTGTATATATATATATATATATATATCTTGGATATGTATATATATGTGTATATATATATTTGTTAATAAATGTTAGTGTGGTACAGAGTAGTAAGGCTTTTGCTATTTCCTTTGTGTACCTATTATATCATTTTTGGTTACACTTACATCAAATTCCACAATTTATGAAAACTTTTGATTAATATTTGGTATAAATCATATGCCATTATGGGTTATATTCCTGTTTCTTCCCATGTATTTGTGTAGTTGCATCATGTAGCTTGAGAGTCTCCTCTCCCCTTTCACCCCTCTGTGTTATTTCTCCTCCCTCCCCCCCTTCCACAATCTTTGCTCACCCCTGCTAGACCCCCCTCCTTCTTTCTATTCAACTTATATTTTTTCCTTCTTAGATAACTAAAGGCATACTTTTTGCAAGAATATTTTTCTTCTCTCCTTCTCTTCAAAGGCACATGTTTTGCAAGAATATTTTTACTCATCTACTTTCTCACCTTCCATAAAAACACATACACACCCTAACCCGTTGTTATCTGGCTTCCACCCCAACCAGTCCAATAATCTCACCAGCATTATCCATCTTGCAAAGTCCCAAGGATACTCAGTTCTTTCTTTTTACTTTCCTTTTTCTTTTCTTTTTCTTTTCTTTTCTTTTTCTTTCTTTCTTTCGTTTTAAAACCAGGCTTCTTACTGTATTTCACAGTAAATTTAATACAGGTTCATTCATTTATTCTTTTTGGAAAATTCTACCCATTTTTGCCCTTTGGCTCCCACTTAGATCTTTATTTTGCACAAAGGAGCACCTATTTCTGACCATAGCCCACTTTTCCTTTCTCTCACTCTTGCTCCTTTCCTTTTTAACCCATAACTGGTATCTTGAGGTCAAAATAGACCCTTAACTGGTATCATAACCTTCAGTGACATAATTAGTATCCTGGGGTCATCCAAGCCCCCCAAGCAAACCAAAAAACCCTTTTGTTATTTAAGATATTAGTTTGTCTTTAAGGTTTAATTATATTTTTAGTTATGTTAATCAGGTTAACTATGTTAATTATGGGTGTATTTTGACCCTAGATACCAGTGAAGGGTTCAGTTACTTTTAACTTTGTTTCAACTACTTTTTTTTCAAGGTACTGGAGGTTGAACCCTGTACCTTGCGCTTGCATGCTTTGCAAGTGCTGTACCACTGAGCTGCACCCTCAGCCCATTTTTTATTTTTTTACTTGTTGAGACAAGATCTTGCTAAATTATGCAGACTGCCTCTGGTCTTGAACTTCCGATCCTCTTGCCTCTGCCTCCTGAGTCACTGGGGTTACAGGTGTGTGCCACTGCACCCAGCTCTGTTTCAACTACTGTTAACTTTGTTGTTGTTGTTAGGTAGGTGCCATCCAGCTGGGTCCAATTCATAGTGACACTGTAAGTTTTCAACAGCTGATTGTTTCTCAATTGCTTCAGGAGTGGATTGCCATGTCCTTCTCCTGTTTTTTTGCAGTGTTTAGGATTGAACCCTGGTCCTTAGAGAGTGTGGAGCAGCACTCTACCAACTGAGCTAAGCCCAGCCCCTCTCTTAACTAGCATATACTGATGTTTTCCAAATCTTTCTCTTCAATTTTGACCTTTCTTGGGAGTTTCATAGTTGCTTTTGGGTATGTGCATTGGATGCCACAAGAACCTCAGACTTAACCTTATAGGTGAGCTTCCCAGCTCTGCCCCTCTTTCCCCCCACCAACTGATATCCTTTCTTTAAGTCTTCCTCAAAGCCTACTTCAAATTGCTATTTGAATGTTCTTTGTAAGCCAACCACAACACCACTTTGATTTTTGTCATAAAAGGAACAGATTTACTAATGCATATGTGATTCTAAGTAAAGCAGCCATATTTGTAGTACCTACAGTAGTACATGAAGCCTAACTGGAACTGTGCATTGGGCCATCCTTTTTCTGCAGCTTTCTGAAAGTATTTAAGTGCTTCGGCATAATTCTGCAAGATAATTATATTGTATTACTCAAAGCTATATGTGTAACTCCATGGCAACAATTGCCTTCCACTTTTTCTTAAGATTATAGGCAGTGCCCAATAGGTTAATTAAAATAGCATCAGAAATATAATATACTTTATTTCATTATTATATTAGAGTTTATGAGAAACATCTCATTTCCCTATAAATTACATATATTCTCTATATTGACAGTAGGTTTTGTTAGATATTGGGGGAACGTCACTCAAAAGACAGATTAAACTAAGAAGACAAATTTCTTTATCAAATAAATCCTCAGAGAGTTGGATGCAGTTGTGCATAACTGTAATCCCAGTGATTGGGGAGGCAGAGGCAGAAGGATTGCAAGTTTGAGGTCAGAGGCAGCCTGTGTAACTTAGCAAGACCCTTTCTCAAGATAAAAAATAAAAAAGGGGCAGGGTTTGCATTTCAGTGATAGGATGCTTGCAAAGTATGTATAAGGCCCTGGGTTCAACCTCCTGTTGTTTTTGTTAGGTGCACTTGAGTTGGGTCCGACTCATAGCCACCCTCATAGGGTTTTCAATGGCTGATTGTTTCGAGATTGCTCTGGGAATGGACTTCCACATCTTTCTCCGATTTTTTTGCAGTGCTGGGGATCAAACCCAGGGCCTCAGAGTGTGAAGCAGCACTCTATCAACAGAGCTAAACCCCAGCCCTTCAACCCCCTGGTACTACAAAAAGAAAAAAGAAAAGAAAAAAAAGAAAGGAAAAGAAAGGAAGGAAGAAAGGAAGGCAGGCAGGCAGGCAGGCTCTCAGGGGATAGATATTTCAAAGACTATTTAGAATCTGTGATTCTCTAATCTAATCTATATCTGAATTTAATCCAAACTCAGGTTTTGGTGATTCTGTAAGAGGAAAAAAGTCTGAAATTCTAATTTCCTTTCATTCAAATGTTCCTTATCCATAGGGGGACTGAATAAATATGATAGCGAAGTGATGGAGAGCATTGATAATGTTTCTGTTATAAGCAATGATGATGAGTGTGATGAGTAATAGGTATATTATAATAATGATAATAATAAATAATAAGTTATTGCATTGTATTGTTTTTGACATGTGTAGTGGTTCTATAAATTTTCTCCCAAACCAGCTTTCTACCGAGAATCTACTACAGATGCGATTCTAATCTGCATCTGATATTGTAGCCCTCTAAAACTGTTGAAAGGGTGTGGATTAGATTTAAAAATATATAGTAATTAGGGTTGCTATTCTTGTCAAGATCTTTTCCTATGTCTCTTTGGCAAAGATTTTACTGAATTATTTTATTCTCCATTGTCAGCTTTAACAGTTTGGTCAACCAGGTAAAAGAATCATGTTAGAAGGATAATAAAATGATTTGACTTACCACAGGAACACCTTTTCCATAAAAGTGGAGGAGACCAAGTCCATGAAGACCAATGGCATTTCCCTAAAAGAATTTTAAAAATACAACTGAACCTCCAGAAGAATTTATAATAAGGAAAATTATGGCTCAATCATTCAGAATGTTTGAAATGAACCCAGTAAGAGATTAATGAAGGCAGGTTACCCAGGCAGTTGGTAGGTTATTCTGACCTGTCTAGTTTATACTTTCACACCTTTATAAACCCCTCTAACTAGAAAAGAGAAGAAGGAAATGAAAGCCAAATCTTTATTTCATCTTTCCTTCAACACTTACTTAGTACTTGCTTTGTGTGCGATTCCATGATAGGCACTGGGCAGATGAAAGAGGTTTAAGGTGAAAGATGAATGAGTCATGATCCTTATTGTGGAGAGTTTTCAGACTAGTGGGCTCTGAGTCATATCAACACACTGCGTCAGAATTCTTCTTCTTCTTCTTCTTTTTTGTGGCACTGGGGGTTGAACCCAGGGCCTTGCGCCTGCATGCTTTGCAAGTGCTAGACCACTGAGCTGTGCCCCCAGCCCTCCCTTTTTTTTTACTTTTTGAGACAGGGTCTTGCTAAATTATGCAGACCGCCTCTGGTCTCGAACTTGCGATCCTCCTGCCTCCGCCTCCTGAGCCACTGGGATTACAGGCGTGCGCCACCGCGCCTGGAACTGCGTCAGAATTCTTAAAGTCATGTCAAATATGCTAAGTCCTAAAGTGAAATTAGTCAAGAGGGTTGTGGGCAGCTAGAATAGGGGTACTACTGCCTGGTTGAGGCTAAGGAATCAAAGATGATTGAGTTGTCAGGGTGGTGAAATTTTAGCTGGGTCTCCAAAGATGTATAAGAGTTTTCCAGAAAGAGAAAGTCTGTCCAGACAGTTGTTACCTACATTGGTCAAATGTGGTTGACATAAATGGCCAAATAACATTCCAGAGACTCTCTCTAGATTTCAATCCAGCCAATACAAACAGTAAAGCACTGTTGGCATATGTTTCTTTTGTTAAAACCAACTACTTAGAACATCATCAATATTTTCTTACCCACTTGATGCTAAATTAATTACCATGTGTTTTTCTGATTAATATTCTGAATATACTAAGAAGGGAGTATTTGACATCTTTAGTACTGGAAGTAATGGTCAACTATCACATGTGCAAATGTACTGATACTTAGCATATCAATCCTCAATGAAGAGTGAATCTTGAAAATGACTTCACCAACTAGAAAATTCACATTTTTTCTTTTCATCTCTCCTCATGCATTTTGCCCTCTGGTGACTGTGAAAGGAGCTAAGGCTTGGCCATCTGGCTTCCCTTCAGCAGATCTGTAGATTTGTTTTAGAGGTTTATGGTATTTTCTCAGGAACTTAAATTCTGATAGAAAGCCCTCCAAACTTCTTCTTACTGCCTAAATTTAGTTATTATAGATGCAAGCAGAGTATTCCTCAGTGACACAGGAATAGCATATAAATAGAAAGGGCATATTTCAAACACTGTTTCAAGAATCCAGACTTTGCGCCTATGCATATCAAAGGACTTGCTATTGTAAGACCTCTTAAGAATACTTCATCTCTATTTAAAATAAGGAACATAATTACTCTCCCCATTTTTTGACAGTGCTAGGGATCAAATCCAGGGTCTTACACATGCTCAGAAAGCACTCTACCATTGAGCTATGTTGTTGTTGTTAGATGCCATCGAGTTGGTATCCAACTCATAGCGACCCTCATAGAGTTTTCAGTAACTGACTGTTTCGGGATCGCCTTGGGAGTGGATTGCCAGGTCCTTCTCCCATTTTTGCGGTGCTCAGGACCTCAGAGACTGCAGTTCAGGGCTCTACCAACTGAGCTAAATCCTAGCCCACCATTGAGCTATAGCCCTAGGCTTTTCTTCTTCCTTCTCTCCTGACCATGTCTACTGGGATTCCAAGAATCATGGGGTACTCGCCTCTGGGTTCCATAAGAGCTAATGTGATGGAATTAGTAAAATCTATAGAGCCTGTCTTCTTGTAACTAGCCTCATTTGGATATTGAGAAAAATGGAAGGGGAGGGAATAAAAATGAGAAGAGGGAAGGAAGACAAGAGAGAAGGAGATGGTTAGAATAGCTTTCTCTAAGGGAGTGGGAAACCAGAGGCTCATTGCATTATCCAGACTATTCATCTAAACAGATGCCCAGATATCTGTTTAGAACTTCAGGTCAGGAGTGGCCAACTCAGTTGTGTCCAGATGCCATGCCAGTAATATGAGGCGTACATTAAGCTAGGTAGTGGAGAGAGTGGAAGAAAACAAGGCAAACCAGAGCATACCTTCCGTGCATAAAGGCAGCAGCAGCTACTCAGCTACTCTGCGGCAGCCAATTGCCACATGGAATGACAGTCCTGTGTGACCAGCTCTTGCTATTTTCCTGGAAAAGTTTTTTCCTCCACATCAAATAGGTAATATGCCAACATAGCAACAAAGTTCGAGGGAGGCACATCTCACCCAATGGCATGAAAACCTAATCACGCTTATGAACCATAAAAGGATTTGAATGTCCAAATTTTGATGTGAAGTTTACTGATTTTTAAAACATGTTCTGGGCCAAACAAAACATATGTCTAGCCAAGTTCCCAGTATACAACTTCCACATTAGAACTTAATGTTCTTGGCTAGGTTAATTGACATGCACCTAGGCATGACACAGGAGCAGATGGTCACTTCTTTGACAAATAGTTAACGAGTCCTAGCTCTGGACTAAGATCTTGTCCTCCTTGAGTTGAGGATCCACTGCTTCAGACAGTAGGAGAGCAGCCAGAAGGAAGAAAGCTGAAGAATCCCAGCAGCAGGGAGTGAGTGAGGCAAATTCAGAAGCAAAATACCATATTATATATGGGCCAAAGGGTGTGGGGAATCTTTGGGAGGGGAAGAGGATTGAGCTGTGATGTGGGAATGAGTAGGACTTGGAATGGGGGACTCTGGGGAGAGATATGACCAAAATATGGGGAGAAGTTGGGCCTGAGTGTTCAATGCAAGGCAGAGAACCAGAGGAATATGGTCTAATATGGGCTTAATGTCTCATAATATTTTTTACTTAAATTATATATATGTTGTTGTTAGGTGCCATGGAGTTGAGTCTGACTCATAGTGACCCTCATTGGGTTTTCAGTGGCTCATTGTTTTAGGATTGTTTTTGGAAGCAGACTGCCATATCCTTCTCCCATTTTTGCGGTGCTGGGGATTGAACGTGGGTCCTCAGAAAGTGCCATGCAGCACTCTACCAACTAAGCTAGTCCCTAGTGTGCTCGCACATGCATATATATATATATGTACTTTTTTGTATTTGAGATTTGAACCTAGGTACTCCTACGTGCTTTGCAAGTACTCTACAACTGGGTTGCACCCTCAGCACATTTTTTACTTTTTATTTCAAGACAGGGTTGCCTCTGGCTTAGAATTCATGATCCATACCCCTCTGCCTCCCCAGTCACTAGAATTACAGGCCGTGGTGCCCCTTGGCTATATAAATATTTTTATTTACTTAAATATTTATAACTAAATTAAGATAAAAGAAGTTGTGAAATCTGTAGCTTTGTGTCTTGGTACTGATGTAACTTTAACACAAATTTTAAAAGCAGGTTTTTTGACAGGCAAAGGGGCACTCTCCTATAATCCCAGCGACTCAGGAAGTGGAAGCAGGAGGATTGTGAGTTCATCACCAGAGGCAGCCTGCATAATTTAGCAAGATCCTGTCTCAAGATTAAAAATAATAATAATAAAAAGAGGGAGCTGAGTTTGCGCTCAGTGGTAGAGCACTTGCAAAGTATATGCGATGCCGTGGGTCTAGTCCTTCAGTACCACAAAAAGAAGAGTATGGAAAACAAGGGTATGCATGAGAAATTAACAAACTGTTCTGGTGATACCTAGGAGTATATGGCTGTGCCCACCTAATGCCCTTCAGAATAATTACCTCAAATGTGATTTTAGATTTCTAAAAGATCGAAAGCTGAGGTTTAGAACCTGAGTAGCCCAGGTCATTGCTAGTTACAAAGCCTTGAATAGTTGTGGAGCTGAGTTAATTCACACACCCAGCTTCCTGGCAGTATTCCTTTGGGCTCACAAATCCATGTTATATGCCAAACTACAAGAGATAGTCCTCAGGTACCTTTTTTTAGTCTGCTCTCTCTTGTTCACCTAATCTTATAGAACTCCACATAACTGTCCTGCTGAACAAAAACTTCATATCATTTAAAAGGGGGGGATGCTGACCACTAGCCTTCTCAATGATTCACACTGCAAGAGCAGCAGTTATGAGCTGTTAGGCATTTATAAATGGGCTCCTAAGGCAGTAGGTGGGCTGGGATTTAGCTCAGTTGGTAGAGCGCTGCGCTGCAGTCTCTGAGGTCCTGAGTTCAATTCCCAGCACCGCAAAAATGGGAGAAGGACCTGGCAGTCCACTCCCAAGGCAATCCCCAAACAGTCTGCCATTGAAAACCCTACTAGGGTCACTATGAGTCGGATGGCACCTAACAACAGCAACAACAACAAGGCAGTAGGTAGGCTTTTATAGACTGAGAATAGTTGAAAACTTTCCTGATTTAAACATATCTTTACTGCCAGTGTTGCAGTATGAAATTGTAACACAACAAAATGCTTCCTACAGAGCAGGGATACAAAGTTTATCAGTTTTGCCAAAATTAGACTGAAGAGTGTTGGGATGAGGACAATCTTTATGCATTCAAGGGACTCAGGCTAGTCTACTAAGTTTTGTCTGACAGATACCATTCTCACTGAAACTAGAAACCAAGGCAAAGATTTTGACAGCAGGAGGTGTATCTCAGTTGTCCCTCAGTGTCCACAAAGGGTTGATTCCAGGACCCCAAAGATACCAAAAACCTCTGATGCTCAAATCCCTTACAAGAAAGCAATACACAATTTGCATTTAACCTACACACATCCCCCGTATGTCTTAATTCATTTCTAGATTACCTATATTAAATACAGTGTGAAAGCTATTTAGCTAATTATTACACTGTATTGTATAGGGAAAAATGATAAGGAAAAATAGACCATACATGTTCAGTACTATAATTAAAAAATATGCATATATATATATATATATATATATATATATATATATATATGTGGGAGAAGGGCCTGGCAATCCACTCCCAAGGCAATCCCGAAGCACTCAGCCATTGAAAATCCTGAGGGTCGCTATGAGTCAGATACTGACTTGACGGCACACAACAACAACAACATATATATATATATATATATATATATATATATATACACACACACACATATATACGTGTGTGTGTGTTTGTGTGTGTATGTTCCATGATTGGTTGAATCCATGAACCTGGGATATAGAAGGCCAAGTCTTATACTGTTTCTATATTATCTTATATTGCCAATCCATTCTGCCTTGGGTATGCTTTGAAGTTCACTCCACCTAACTGGCCCAGACTGCAAAAGAAAATAGCTGGCACACCGCAATTACTGTATAACAGACATTGCTTCAAATATTTTACAATATGCAGCATATATATTATTAACTCCCTAAATCCTGACAACAACAACATCAGGCAAATCTTCTTATATTCCCATTTTACAGATAAGGAAAATGAGGCACAGAAAGATTAAGTAATTTATCCATGGTCACACAGTAAGTTACAGGGCTGGCATTCAAGCCAGAAATTCTGTCTTCTCAACCACGTTCTTAATCACCTTGCCCTGGCTACTTCCTTGACAATCTCCTTCCTGGGATGAGAGCATTCTGGCCTTTAGAGTAAGATGTCATTGTGAAAACTGGACATTTCTTGGTTCTATATGTCCTAACCAACTGCAGTTATTGATTGAGTTTTCCTTTCCCTTCCTCTGTCTTCGTCTCTTTTTATTTCTGCTCCTAACCTTGAGGGCTTCATCTACTGCACAGGAGAGAGGAAAACTGAGCTCTTGCTGGCCTCTAGCTGGCTTCTGCAAAGGCTGCACAAGTCACTGTCCTTTGTCATTTACCAAGGGATAAGTTGTATTTTCCTTTACTGTCAATGATATTATTTTTCTCCGGGACACAAAACTCCTTCCAGGCCCATTATAGGGGCTTGGGACTTGGAGCCAACTCTTAGGCACAAGTCTGCATGTAATAAAAAACAATTATTTTCATGTGTTTATAGCAGTGAATTGAGGACATACCTTATTGGCTGCCATGGAAAAATATTTGAAGGCAGTAGCATTATTTTGTGGTGCGGCGTCACTTCCCTCTAAATACATCTAGGTGAAAAAATTAATAGTGTGTAAAAACAGAAGAATTGGAGGGTGATGCAGATATTTTAAGTTACATAGTGCTAATAGCTTCACAGCATTGTGAATGTAGTAAATACTACTGAATTGCACATTTTTAAATAGATAATTTTAAATTATTTGGGTTTTACTCCAATTTTTTAAAAAACTAAAACTAATAATACAATCTACTACTACACTCTGGAGTGACCCTGCTCAAGGGCAAAGAAATGGACCCTATTTCTGTTTTCTCAGGTTTATTGCATCTAAATTTACTGTATGTAGCACTTCTGGAAGCAGGGCCCTCATCCCCATGGTTACTAATGCAAACTGTCTGCAGCAGTGAAGGCCAGCACTGGGGAGAGGGAAGGAGTGGTTTCTGAAGGAGAGAGACATCCCTCTTTAGAGGAGCCTTCCCCAAGGGCTACCTAGTAGGCTCATGGGACCTCCCATCTGGGAGGCCATAAGAACAGACTTTGGTCAGGGTGGAACTGTTTCTCTTTCCCAGAGGAGAAGAGAGAAAGGCACATGATTGGACTGAATCCTGTACACTTGGATCTCCTGGTACACTTGGAGGCACTCATGGGCTCATAGCTAAACTTTGCAGAGGAGCCCTGGGCCAGGTGCATTTTCAAGGCTTTTTTTGGTGACTTGGATAATGGTCTGTATCACATGGGGCTTCTTCCCAACCTGTCACCTCAAAATTACCACCCTCAGGTTGTAGCCAAATGCCCCTTCAGCTGCTGTCCTGAAAGAGGCATGCAAGTCCTGGCATAGCACAGGATGAGTTCAATGAGTTTGGATGGTACCATTCATTGCTTAGGGTGTTTCTCTGTTTGTCTGCATTCTTGTTGTTTTGTTTTGGCAGTAGGAGGGATTGAACTCATGACAAGTGCAGACTAGGCAGCTTCCCTACCACTGAGCTATATCCTCAGTCCATTTCTTAGGTTTTTAAGAGATTAAAAGTATTGACCAACTTGAAGCATGTACCTTTCCTATAAATGCCATGGCATTTGCACTTCCAGCTTTTGCTGCCTTTAAGAAGTAGTACAATGCTTTCTGGAGAGAAAAATAAAAGTATTATTGCTGGTCACAAATAAACCCTACAACATGACGTTTTGAACCAAACTTTATTTATTTAATATGCTTTCAAAAAATATCTAGGAAATGTCCATATTGTTCAAGGCACTATTCCAAGTGCTATTTCAAGCATAAACCTGAAGAGTGGGCAAATGTGTGTGTGTGTGTGTGTGTGTGTGTGTGTCTTCTGAAGAGTGGGAGGTATACATATATATCATTTATATAATTTTAGAACGCAAGGACTTGTTTCTCACATTTGGAAAGTTACATAGGCATGTATCTTGAAAGAGAGAGAGGAGTCCCAGCTATGTTTTGAAAAAGTAGGCTTCTGTGTTAACCCTGTATACTTATTTTATTTTTATGCTACACTTGGCAGAATCCTGATGTTTCTGAGGCAGAGTAAGACCAGACACCCCTGGCTGCTTGTTGAGATCAGGCCTTTCTGCAGAGGTAAGCCTCAAGACAGTTTCTTCTAAAGCAAATTGCGTTTTGATTTTGCTTAGGTCATAACACTAAATTAAACCCTCAGTCTCGAACACAGAAGGGCTGACCTGGTTCCTTGCTTCTACATTCTCTAGGCCTCATCCTGACCTTCTAGAAAATCCTTCAGAAACCACATTGGGGAATAAAAATGATCAAACCCAGGAATGAGACTTGACACTTTTCAAAGTGTCTTATTAGGACATAATTCTTCTATTCTTTTAAAAGTCTTGACTAACCAGGTATGGTGGCACACCTGTAATCCTAGCACTCAGGATGCTGAGATGGGAGGATCTGGAGTTTGAGCCAGCTTAAGTGATATAGCAAGACTATGCCTCAAAAAAAAAAAATAAATAAATTAAATAAATAAATAAATAAATAATTCCCCCAAAGTCTTGGTTAGGTCAATGTGCAAGGATCTGCTCCCTCCCAAAGAGAAGAGAATGTTTAAGGAAGAAATACAGGCAGTTCTTTTATATAGAAATTTTCTCCAGAAATGTTGCCAACTTGTTTGAAAGCCACACCCTTGTTACTAAAGTCAGTCTGCCTTATAGATACAAGTATAAATGCCACGTTGGCTGAACCTTTTCACATGAGGCATCCAATTCATCCATCCATCTTTTCCAATCTTCCTTTGTCCTTTTGAAAACCTAATTGATATCTGCTGTGGTGGTGTTAGGTATCACATGTGATTCACAGATGAACAAAAACATGGTCCCTACACTTGCTCCCTAACAATGGTATTGAGACGAAAGGAATATATGCCAATAGCAATAAGAATGTAGGTGAGAGATGAGATAAAAGGAATGCCAAAAGGAATCAGAAGGGTATAGGACAATAGAAATTATACCTAGTTTTCTGGTGTTTATAAGCCTTTTCTTTCTGAATCCTGACAATATCACCATAAGGACGTCTTATTGATATATGATCCTCACTCACATCTGGGAGTTAAAGTTAACTAAAGGAAGAAAAAAAACTATAAATACATTTGTTGTTGTTAGGTGCTGTGGAGTCAGTGTCCAACTCATAGTGACTCTACGCAAAGCACGCAAAATAGTATTGTCAGTGCTTCTCTGCTGTTCGTAGGGTTTTCAATAGCTGATTGTTTTTGGGGAGTGGGTTGCTGGGTCCTTCTCCCAAGTCTACAGCATCTGGTGTCCCCAGGCGGTCTCCCATCCAAGTACTAACCAGGCTGAACCCTGCTTAGCTTTCAAGATCTGATGGGATTGGATACCACAGTGGTATGGCTGTAGGCCATAAATACATAGAAATATAAAAAAAGAACAATCAAGCTTATCTAAGAAGGGAAAATATGATTAAAAAGAAGGAAGGTGGGGTCTAACAAGGGGAGGTGGAGCAAAGATATGGAAGGGGGAATGGGAGGGGAAATAATACAGATGGTTAAAAAGGGGAGAGGACAATCTCAAGTTACATGATGCAACTCCACGAATACATGGGAAAAATGGGAATATAACCCTTAATTGCATATGATTTTTACCACATATTAATCAAAGGGTTTCATATATAATGTAAGTTGATGTAAGTATAACCAAAAATGATGTAATAGGAGCACAATGGAAATAGCAAAAGCCTTATTACTCTGTACCCCACTAACATTTATCAGTTAAAAAATAGCTGATCCTATTTAATGAAACTCATAGTCATGCAGCCGGTACTAGAATCTTATAAGCTGCCTAAGTACAATTCCCATGTCCTTGGAAGTCTGCCTCCATGGAATAAGAAAGACTACAATGATATAGGCTTCAAAAAAGATGGAGAAGAGTAACCAGTACAGAGGTCTTCACAGACCAGAGGAGTACCACCAGCAAGGGAATGGAGGTGGGAATGTCTAAGCTGTGTCCAGGAATTAGTAATTAATTTAGTATGGCCAGAACAGACTATCTAAAAATGAAGACTTGAAAATGTAAGAGGGGGCTTTAGCCTTGAATACCAGGCTAAGGACTTGTATTTTATGTGGCAGAAAATAGAAAGTATTGGAGATTTATGAGCATTAGGGAATCTTGAAGTTACAATGTCTGGAGTAATCTAAGTGTTAGTTGGAGAGGAGAAAGTTAAAGCAATGTATGATTTCCCAATTAGAGAACATTAATATAAAAAATAAAGGCAGTTCTTTTGAATATCTCTGCTATCCATGTACTAATCAGGTCTCACCCTGCTTAGCTTCTGAGATCAGGCACTGTAGGTTTTTGTGAATATCTCTATGAACCAAGGCCAAGTATGTCCCCATGTAGAATTTATGCAAGTCACATGATGTCCAGGTTTCCTTTTCCTCATTCAGTTTCTCCTCCTCTGTGCTCTCAAGGCATCCTGTCCTTTCCCTGCATGGAATTCCCTCACTAATTTAATTGTCTGCTTAATTTCTCTCTCCCAATGTCGGGTCCTCTGTACTTAGCCTAGTGTTTACTATATGTTAAATGCTCAGAAATATTTTAAGAATAAGTGAATGAATGAATATTTAAAAAATTTCTAAAACAAGAGAGCTGGACTTTAATCTTCATGGGACTTTCTAGATTAAAATCATTTTCAAAGTCTGATTTAGTAACTTGGCTCTCAATTACTTTGCAATATAGACTATTGAAAAAAGAGTCATTCTGGGAAAATAGAATTTGAACTTTTACAAGAAAATAATTTATTCCTCAGAAGTGAATAAAACTCCTGGAGTTTCTCAAAGCATTCAATAACAATTCCATAAAGGTCAAAAGAGAGCTAGCTGGGTATAGTGCCGCACCTCTGTAATCCCAGTGACTTGGGAGGCTGAGGAAGGAAGATTGTGAGTTCAAGGCCAGAGGCAGGCTGAGCAAGCTGCTGTCTCAAGATAAAAAATAAAAATTGGGCTGGGGGTGCAGCTCAGTTGTAAAGCACTTGCAAAATATGTGTGAGGCCCTGGGTTTAACCTCTAAGTACTACACACACACACACACACACACACACACACACACACACATACATATACAAAAAAATTCAAAAGAGATGAAATCTTTCTTATATACTAACTCTACTGTCATGGCTTACTTGGCATCTTAATTCTCTGCTTTTTCTTTTTAAATTTACCTACCCTAATGCAGTTGCTTCAATTGTATAAAAATGTATTAAACACCATGTGAGAGTACTATGCAAATTACTTTGACAGTTCTTGTTCTCAAAGAATTTAGATCAATTTTCCATCCAGCCATCCATCTACCCAGCCATCCTTCAAATATTTACTGAGCACTTGTAATCAGATTTTACTGGTTCTAAGATATACATCTCCTCCTACCTCATTTTAATCAGGATGGTTCTTATCATCAATGACATATTATAATTTATTTATTTTTTCAGAACTGGAGAGTTGAACCCAGGGCCCCAAGCATGCTTTTGCAAGTGCTCTACTGCTGAGATAGTCTTGCTAAGTTATACACGCTGCTTCTGGCCTTGAACATTTGATCTTCCTGCCTTGGCTTTCCAAGTCTCTGGGTTACAGATGTGCACAACTGCACTTGACATAATTTAAATTTATATGGGCAGTTTTTTTCTTTCTCAGTATAACATAGAATAATGGTCTGTCTTACAATGGGTGGTGACCTAGAATGAAAGATAGTATGTCTCACACATTATTTTAAATAAGCTTTTATTATTTTAATTCATGTCTTTCTTTGTAAAATGACTATGATTTTTCATTGGCTCTAAGAAAATCCCTAGTTTAATCAGTTTGTAACATTTCTCCTAAAAGGAAATGCCAAGAAAACATATTGTTCTAAAAACATTTATGAGTACTTCTTTTATCCCAGGCTCTGCAAATCATCCTAAAAAAGAATGATATTAGCTCTTTCTTTTTAACGGGTAACAGGATAGATAAAGCAGTTACCCTTACATATCTGATATTATTCTTCTGCCTGTTTTAATTTAATTATGCTTTATCCACTTTAATTTTGCACCCTGCTCCCCTAATCTGATTCATTCTGAGCCAGTATATATTTGTTGTTGTTAGGTGCCTTGAGTTGGTATCCGACTCATAGCGATCCTCTGTACAATAGGGGAAACACTATTGTCAGTGCCTCTTTGCTGTTCATAGGGTTTTCAATGGCAGATTGATTTTTGGGAGGGGGTTGCCAGGTCCTTCTCCCAAGCCTACAGCTTCTGGTGTTCCCAGGTGGTCTCCCATCCAGGTACTAACCAGGCCCGACCCTGCTTAGCTTCTGAGATCTGATGGGATTGGATGCCACAGGGCTACAGCTGCAGGCAGTATCTGCTCTTCATAGCATTTTCAATGGCAGATTGATTTTTTTGGGAGTGGGTTGCCGGGTCCATCTCCCAAGCCTACAGCACCTGGTGTTCCCAGGCCGTCTCCCATCCAAGTACTAACCAGGCCCAACCCTGCTTAGCTTCTGAGATCTGACGGGATCGGATACCACAGGGCTATGGCTGCAGGAAGTATATATTTAGGAATGCAAATAAAATTAAAATTTATGTGTAGAAAGACTCAATATAATGT
The DNA here is from genome assembly GCA_007922755.1 of Pedetes capensis. Lineage (NCBI taxonomy): Eukaryota > Metazoa > Chordata > Mammalia > Rodentia > Pedetidae > Pedetes > Pedetes capensis. Next base: position 74,087 of record VMDO01006253.1, on the reverse strand, counting down.
AATCAAGAATTGCATATATAACACTTTCAATAACTAAGAATTTGGTAGGGGAGAAGGCAAAAATGTTGCCTGCGATGACAACTCATGAGAGAGACTAATCCAATTAGACAGTGAAAAGAGGGGGAAAAGTCAAGGTAGTCACTTTCAGGTATGTTGATATTTAATTTGTGAGGCAGTGAGCTGGGGCATCATATTTTAAAAGAGCCTCATACTAATAATTTCTTTGGTAGGCATCCTGGCTCATGTGGTGGTTTTTAGGTTGAGAAGCAACATATAATGTTTAAGATGCTACTATTCATTCATTCATTCATTCAGTAGTCACTAAGTACTTCATATGTACCAGGCACTATCCAGAATGCAAGGAACACAGAGGTGAGCAAGACTGGCAAGTGTACACACTGCAGGTGTGCACACAGGCAGCAATAAAGCTCATTATAATTCAGGAAGTCATGTATGTGTTATGAGGAAAATAGGATTAGTGATGGAAGAACAGAGTTGACAGAAAATCTCTGAGAAGGTGAGACTTGAAGGATGAGAAGCCAGTCAGGAGAAAAGCTATAGTAATGGCCTTTCAGAAATCAGATTTACCCTCTTACCTTCCCTTTCCCTCTGGATCTCCCCTGCCACTCCAACTTGAGTGTGATGCAGCTAAGCTGTGGTAAATTCCAAAAATGGCCACAATGCTCTGCTGCTGAGCCCACTGAGAGGAGAAGTCCACTTCCCTGCCCCTTCATTATTTTTGGCCTTATGACTCTGTTTGGTCAAAAGAATGTGACAGAAATGACTTGGAGTTCTCAACCGAGGTCTAAAGAGATTTCTGCTTTTGTGTCTTAAGAACCTGTGATTACCATATGAAAAGCTAGGCCAAGTTGGCTGGAGAATGAGACCACATGGAGAGAGGCCCCAGTCATCTTAGCTGCCACACATAAAGTCATCATAAACCATATAGCTCTGGCTAATGCTTTGGCCAATTGCAAATGCATGAACAAGCAGAGGTATTATTAGCAGAGCCTGGCCCAGACCAGAATTTCTCAGCTCAGTCTAGCAGAAATTGCTATCTTGCCAAGATCATGAATTAAATAAGTGGTTATTGTTTTAAGCCACCTGAATTTGGAAATATTTGTTATAATGACTAAGCTAACGGATACATAAACCAGCCAGTGTTAAGCTTTGAGATTTTGTCTGGATACCCCATGCAAGTTCAGGTTCATGCAGCTAAGGGAAACAGAAAGGACCAGCCTGAGCTTGACCCTGGCAGTGCTTGAGGCACTGGGGTGTTTTGGAATTATACTTCGCTTTCGGAGATGTCTGGATGGGAAGCAGGAGGCCCAACCCACTCCCTGAAAGTTAGAGATGAAGGAATCTGAGTGATCATGTCTTTCCTTCTTCTTGCCTTATAAATGGGGAGACAGATTTTTAAGGATGTAAGGGGTGTCAGGGAGAGGTCAAAAGAAAAGAAAGTTTAATGGAAAGAACACAGGTTTTCAGTGCTGGAGGCCTGAGTTCAAATTCTGCTTCTTAAACAAACTTACTTCCCAGCTCTGAGCCTTGAAGCAATTCATCTCTACAGCCTTAGCTTCTCATTTGTTAATGAGAATGAGCTGCTGGAGTCCTAGTAATGCCCAGCTGCCTAGCTGCTGCCACTACAGCCCTGGAATCCTTTCCTGCCTCTCTGGGCTTGCATTTCACCCTTCTTGTCTCCTTCTTGTCTGCAGCCATAGCATCCTGGCATCCAATCCCACCTGATCTCAGAAGCTAAGCAGGGTTGGCCTGGTCAGTCCTTGGATGGGAGACCACCTGGGAATGCCAGATACTGCAAGCTAGGGATAAGGACATGGCAATCCATTCCCCAAAACAATCTGCCACTGGAAACCCTATGAATAACAGAGAAGCACTGACATAGTGCCAGGCATGGCACAGTGTTGAGGAGTGTTTTGCTCTGTTGTACATAGGGTTGCTATGAGTCGAACCCAACTCGACAGCACCTAACAACAACAATAATAATATCCTTCTGATGTTAATGGTGACTGGAGAAGAGGAAGTACATAACTTTGTGGGGTGTATTGTACTATACAAAAACTGGTGTGTCATCCTTACAGCTGAGGTTTAGATGTCTTGACATCCAATCAAAATTCATGTTTATGGAAAATGAGGAACTATTCCCAGTTATGCATCCTGTGATTAACATGACAAATTCATTGCAGGCTGAAATCTGACATTGGAGTAATACTATGAATTCAGAAGTTCCCATTTAAGGAGCTGAAACCTTGCTTATATATAATTGGGTTAAAAAAAATCTGAAAACCTTCAATTGAGCTGTCTTGGGATGAATATGCTTATTTAAATTATAACCTATTTTATCACATTTTGTGAAATGAATTTTGACATTTACCTGATGTTTACTGTACCTCATAAAATAGAAAATACCAATGACATTCATGAAATAACAATATAAAGTCAAATGGAAAGTAATAACTTTTTATGTAACAGTCTTATGAAGTAGTAATTTTTATCACTTAGCCATTGGGATTATGTTGAAACAGAATCTGTGTTCCTTTGAGGCAATGAGCACATGGCTCCTAGGAAATGACAAGAGCTGCAAAATCATCTATTAAAACGAATCTCAGTTATTTTCCCAAGTCTGTGGCGATTAAAACTTTGAAACCATAAAATCAGCATTTGGACAAGAACTTATCCCATGACTCTGGCATCTTACTGAGAAGACTCTTGTGTAGGTCAAGTTGATTTCCTCTTTTTCCACCACTATAAATTTCAATGATTAATTAATCCTCTAACCTCACTAGAATAAGATAAGCTTAAATGATTAAAAAAGAGTTTTACAAAATTATAAACACGTTTAATACATTTTAAGTTGTATTAAAAAGTAGCCTGTCCTCAATCTAGCCAAACGGGGATAAACTTGGTTCTCAGGTTGATTAGCAGAAACTTCCTAGGTGGACTTTCTGTAGCTGGCCTTCTAAAAAGGGGAATGTTCAAGTCCTGTAGGCACAGTTATTCTCCTCATCTAACTCTAGTCCGATAGTGTGTGGGTGCTTTGTTGGAGCACGAGTACTCTCCTGCCTTAGCTGCTTCTCAGAAGTCCCTACTGCTTTGTACTTGAAGCATGCAGGAACAGATTCCCCTAGTGAACTTTGCTCTTCTTTGGAAGCTAGGAAGCAGATGTGACCAAGCAAACAGTGGCAGGGAACTAGCAACTCTTCTACCTCCGCCTCCCAGCCTCCCTCATCATTATCCTCCCACCCCACAGGACTGAATTTTGAGATTGACTTACATAGTAATCCTGATCTAAACCTTTCCTCCCAATTAGATGTAATTGTCCAAGAGATACCTAGGAATGATGATTTTTGAAAATGATTTTAGCAGCAACATTAATTTAGGTAAAGAAAACATTTACCTGGTGATTTTACTATAGCATATTGATTCAGTTTGAGACAGCATGTTTTGAAAGAAACAGGGAAACATTCCAGACAATATCTTTTATTGGGTAACTGGTTGCTATTGGGCATATGGTTTTCTCAATGGAAGGAAGCTGGCCAGCTGGTGTATGGCAAAAATAGGGCACATTGACCTAGGGGCCTGAACTCTTGGCTTGCAAAGTTCACAGAAATACTGCCCAATTCCCAAAGACAGAATACTTCTGGATCCTTGTAGGAGTTCATGTGTATTAAAACCAACATTGGAGGGTGCCTTTTTTTTCTATAATTAAAACAGTTTTTTTATTTAAATAATGAATTTTTTCGAGAAGAAAAAAAAAATCTTACTATTACTATGGCAACCAGTTCTCCAATAAACTCAAGGATCTGCACGTGACAGGAGACAAAATAGAAGCAGAGCAAAAAGGAGAGGGTGTCTCTTCCCTTCCCCTCTCAGGATGAGGCATTATTAATCCTTCTAGCACTAAAGAGAACCAAGTCCCTTGTAATTTGCATGATCTAAGAATTCAATCTCTTCTGTATACATTACTTGTATCTGTACATCTCCTCTTTCTGCCAAAAATTTATAGTATTGGTATATGTCCCAATCCAAAATTTCATTGTTAGAGCTCAGGTTTTCAGGTCTCTCAGTTAGTCTCACTTTTTCCACTGGAATACCTTCACTTTTTTCCAATTTGTCAGCAACTGTGAATACAAACAAGCCAGATAATATCTAGAAAACACAGGCTTCAAGAGATAACAGACAATTAGAGGACACACTGCTAGGCTGATTCCACTTAAATTGTACAGAAATCTGGTCTAGTGACAGAGAGGGATGGTCCAGGGGAAATAGAAGTTTCCAGATTTTTGTTTATTTTGGTTCTGAAGACAGTACAAGAAACCTACTTATTCTTTGCAACCCATATAAATATTAACAACATACAACAGATTCTCCTAAATATCTTGGCCAAGAAGGCTCAGATTTTAGAAAAAGACAACTGACCCCTTCTATGCTCTAATAATAATAACTGCTCTTTAGTTATTTCTCATGAATAGTCTGAAAATAAATATAAAGATAAATATGCTTGAATATACCTAATAGAGTATGCAGTTTGAAATATATACATAGTAATTCTGGCTTCATTAAGCATATGAGATGATCTTGTTATAAACAGCACCTTAAGTTGAAAAGATTTTTCCTTTTTCTTTTTTCAGATGCCAAAGATAACATGTTTAGATGTTATTCTGAATCTAGAAATTAATCAAACCGTCTTTGCATTATTCACTTCTTAGAGAACTTGTATTTAAAGTTGTATTATGTAATCTGGTTCAATAATGTTGCAACATAAAATATTACAACTTTGAAAGTGATTCTAGGAACATAGATGAGCCTCATGCTCTATCTTTTGTAGACAAAGGATAGGATAGTAGAATAATGATAGTTTGAATTGTTCTGAAGTGCAGCGATAGACCCCTGCAATATATGCATCTAGCATTTATTTAATTAGGAACTTTTAACAAGTCATCTTACACTTTAAAGGTTAGATTTAGGGGGATCGCTTAATATTTATTGGTGGTACATTTAAATTCTCAGTTTAAGAAATGAGCATCAAGCTGGGCATGGTGGTGCATGCCTGTAATCCCAGCACTTGGGAGACTGAGGCCTGGGTTACAGGGAGTTCTAGGTCAGCCTGGGATACATAGGAAGACCCTGTCCCAAAAAATGAAAAATAAAAAATAAAAATAATTAACTTGGAAAAACAAAGAAAAGATCATCGCAAGAATAAGATAAAAATGTTTGGAGGTATCTACTAACAAAAATAAAACATGAGTATAATTATTTAAAACCTTTTGAGAATTAACTGGTAAGGAAACAGAAACTATGCTGTATTAAAAGAATTATAGCAGATGCTAAAACCATAGTCCTTTAATATTTTCATAAATTTATGTCAACTGGTATTGATGTTTTAAAATTGTTTGATAGTCTGTTATTTATTTATTTATTTATTTATTTATTTATTCATTTATTTATTTATTGTTGTGGTTGTTGCCGTTCTGTGGTGCTGGGGATTAAAACAAGGTTTTGTACTTGCTGGACAAGTTGCTCTACCACTAAGCTACACTCTCCAGCCTCAAAGTCTGTTTATTTTAAAATCATGAAGATTACTCACTATAATCTGCCACTTTCTTGTAATGATTTAGGGCAACTTCACAATTCTGTAGAACATTGATTCCTGACAAATATCTGTACCCCTAAAACACAAGCATATACATTTTAATATTTAGATAGTACTGTATTTATAATATACCTATTCTGGCCCAAGAATATTTAATTTACAAACCAAAATCATCCGAGACATCATGCTTCCTCCAGCACTTCCAAAGGTATAATATATTAATGCCTAAAGTAGAAATAAAATAATTAAAAAAATTATATTGGTTTTCTAAACTTGTCATGCAAACCAACCATTGCTTTTACTCCTACTCCAACAATGAGCCTTGAGCTACTCCAAAATAAATTTCAGATTTCACTTTGCTCTGTTAGGTAGCTATCATTTATTGGAGTGTTGCCAAGCTGTGGAGTCTATGATAAAGGCACTGTGTATGATATTTCATTTCGTTTTATCATTACAAAATTTGAATAAAATAAATATCACCTACCTTCGGTAAACAACCTGAAATATTAGAGTTAAAGAAACTTATGCAGACTTCTGGTTTAAGATGACAGATTGAAGTCAGCCTCTGCGAGACAGGGCAAAATGAAGGAGTTAGAATAGGAAGGAATGGAGTCTTTTCCGTAGAAAGGAGGTCTGGAGAAGCACATAAAGCATAAAGGAGACTGTTGGTTGATCCCAGATAGCAGAATGGAGCTGAACAGCAAGAACCACTAATCAGGACACATCTCTGGCAGTGGCTTCCAGTGGGGGAGGGGAAACAGAGCCCTCATCCAAAGCAGTAAGCCAAACAGCCCTGGCCCTCAGACTCGCAGTCCAACAGGATAAGCCCACAGTCCTTGAAGTCCTTGAACTCTTCCAGGATCTTGCTGAGAAACTGGCTCTCCCTGACTGAGGGGTTCAACATTGGATAAGTGACTCTTTTTTACGTGTTCCATGTCTCCAAGGGCTTTTAACTGGCACCATCTTGAAAGGTAGCCCATTGTGTGAGACTGAACTAACCAGGGGACCTGAAAACAAAGAATTATCACCCATGGAGAGCTTGGGGGTGACCTGCCACTGCTCTAGCATGCTACACACTTGGGGTGAGCAGTTGCAGTTATCTGAGAGATAAAATGCTGACGTGCCGAGAGGTTCAGGCAACAAGAGGCTTGGAAAAGTTGCTAAGAAGCAAGCCCCACCCACTGGAGGATGGAGACTCCATCTCCTCAGGGAAACTCCAGAGATCATCAACTCTGAGCTGTGGGTGAGATAAAGACTCCATCCTTAATTGACCACTTCCATTTAACAAAGTCCAACATTAGAGGCCACAGAGAGAAGCTCCTCTGGTACTTTTTCTTCTTTTTTTCTTCTCCTTTAAAAATCTGTTTATTTGGTATGTATGTATGTGTGTGTTCTTTTTTTCCCTTCCTCCTGTATAGAGGTACTTGCAGTGCCATGGTGTAGTATACCCAGCCTTTTTCTTATTTTTGATTGCAGACAGGATCACACTGAATTGCACAGGCTGCCTCTGGCCTGGAATTCTGGAAGATCCTTCCGCCTCAGCTCCCAGAGACAATGGAGTTTTAGGGGAGCAACTTGGTGTCTACCTCTTCTTTTTTTGGTTGGTTTGTTTTTCTTTTTCTTTTTCTTTTATATTTACCATCTTTTCATTGTTAATTTTCATTTCCTCAATTCCCTTTTTTTCTAATGTAATCTCTTTTTTTCTTCTTTAGTGGTTTTTTTTTTTCTTTTCTTTTTTCTTTTTCAGCCTGCCTGCCTTTTTCTATATCCCTCTTTTTCTATTTGTTGTTGTGGTAGTTAGGTGCTGTCAAGTCATCTCCAACTATAGTGACCCTCATAGGGTTTTCAGTGGCTGATTGCTTTGAGATTGCTTCGCGAGTGGATTTCCATGTCTCTTTATTGACACAGTGTCTGTAATAATGAGCTTAAACATAAATAAGATCATGTTCCTGGCACAGAATCAGGAAGTGTTTTGTTCCACTGTACATAGGGTCACTTATGAGTCAGACTCTACTCAACAGCACCTAACAATACCACCAATAACAGCAATACTTTAAATCATTTAGCCTCAGCACTTCTTATTGCTCTGCTTATATTTACCTATTTCTGTTTATATATCATTTTCTTTTTCATGCAATAATTTCTTCTTATTTTTAGCTCCTTTCCCTCCTTCTCACATTCATTTCTTTCCTAGACTGTCTTTTTCCTTTCTTTTACTTCACCCTTGAGGCATCTTCAAGTCTCCCCTTTTCCTACCAGCTTCATATCTTCAACCTAAGTATTTTGTAACTTCATAGATTACTCAATATAATTATTGCCATTTTCTGTTATATGGGCATTGGAATTGCAGCAGTAGACATCAAGTGATTTTAAATGTGTTTTTATATCTGGTTTGGTCAGGTATTGTAATTGTTATAGTGGTTTGTCTTCCTCTCTGGGACTGGCACTGGACAGTGTGATCTCAAGAAAAAAACACCAACTAAGAAGACCCCCAAATAATACAGAAAGTGATATCCAACCCTACAGATACACAAATCACAAATAAGAAGCATGAGAAATATGAAAAACCAAGGCAATACATTTCTTCCAAGAGACTTTGATTCCTTAACCACTGACTCCAAAGATACAGAAACAGTAGAAATGTCAAAGCATTTAAAAATTGACTTGTAAAAATGATCAATGACTTCAAAGAGGACACATGCAAATGAAGGAAGTAAGAAAATCAATACAGGACTTAGGTTAGAAAGTCAATAAGGCAGAAGACAAAGTCAGTAAGATGGATGAGAAATTCAGCAAGGAAATTGAGATTTTGGGAAAAAAAACCAAATGTTGGAAATGAAGAACTCAATAAACCAAATGAAAAACAGTGGAAAGCATCACCGGTAGCCTAGATGAAGTAGAAGATAGATAGGATATCAGGGATGGAAGACAAGTTTGAGTAAATACTACATTCAGATATTAACAAAGAAAAATATTAAGGAATATGACCACAATTTTCAAGAACTTTGGGACATGATCAGGAAACCAAACCTAAGAATCCATGGGCTAGAAGAAGGAGCTGAGATAAAAACTGAAGGCATAGAAAACTTATTTAATGAAAGTATAGCAGAAAATTTCCCAAAATTGGGGACCAAAGTGGGCATCCAAACACAAGAGCCATTTAGAACACCAAACAGACATGACCCAAAAAGAACATTCCCAATGACACATAATAATTAAAATTCCAAGATTACAGAACAAAGAAACTATATTAAAAGCTGCAAAAAAAAAAAAGACACCAACTCACAAAGACAAACCCATCAGAAATACATCAGACCTATCAGTACAAACCCTAAATTCTAAGAAAGGATGGAAAGATATACTTCAAACCCTGAAAATAAATAATTGCCAATCAAGATTATTATATCCAGCAAAGTTGTTATTTAAAATGGATGGAGAAATAAAGACATTCCATGACAAGTGCACAGTAAGGCAATACATCCCTACCAAGCCAGCACTGCAGAAGATACTTAAAGGGATCCTACACACACAAGGGGAAGAAAGATAGTCTTCACTCTGAGAGCACAGGAAAGAATAACTCCATGGGAAGAAAAGTAAATATATATGCACTGAGCATTGGTGCACTCAACCTCTTTGAAAAAACACTACTGGACTAAGAGAGACAGATAGGTCTGGATACAATAATAGTGAGTGACTTCAATACCCTACTGTCAACAATAGATAAAACATCCAGACAAAAAATAAACAAAGAAACTCCAAAGTTAAACACCACAATAGATCAAATGGACTTATACAGAGTATTCCACCCAAAAGATACAGAATACACATTCATCTTTGTAGCCCATGGAAAGTTTTCTAAAATAAATCACAGTTTAGGTCTTAAATCAAGTCTTAAAGAACAGAAAATTGAAATAATTTCATGTATCTTATCAGACCATGTGAAATAAAGTGAGAAATGAACAGCAAGAGAAATTACAGATACTATACAAACACATGGAAAATGAACAATACACTCTTAAATGACCAATGGGTACTTGAAGAAATCAGAGGGGAAATTTAATAATGCCTAGAATCAAATGAAAATGAAAACACAACCTAGCAGAACCTTTTGGATACAGCAAAGGCAGTTCTAAGAGGAAGTTTATAGCTATGAGTGCCTACATTAAAAAATTAGAGCAAGCTCAAATAACTAAATGATGCACCTCAGCCTCTTAGCAAAAGAACAACAAACAAAACTGAAAACCAGTAGACAAAAAGAAATAATAAAGACCAGAGTAGAAATTAATGAAATGGAGAGTAAAGGAACAGCAAAAAGAATTGATGAAACAAAGAGCTGGCTCTTTGGAAAGATAAACAAGATTGACAAACCTTTAGCAAAACTAAGCAAAGGAAAGAGAGAGAAGACTCAAATCAAAAAAATTAGACATGAAAAAGGGAACATTACAACAGATTTGAATGAAATCCAGAGAATCATTAGGGAATACTTTGAAAAAAATATATCCAAAAAAACTGGAAGACTTAGATGAGATGGATAAATTCCTAGACACAGATAGCCTGCCAAAATTATGTCAGGAAAGATAAATACCTTAAAACAACCTGTAATGAACAGTGAAATCAAAGCAGTAACAAAGAGTGTCCTAACAAAGAAAAGCCCAGGACCAGATAAATTCACTGTTGAATTCTACAAAACCTTTAAAGAAGAATTAACATCAGTGCTCCTCAAATTATTCCACAAAATACAAGTGCAAGGACCACTACCACACTCATTCTATGAATTCAGTATTACCCTGATAGCAGAATCAGAGAAGGATATATCAAAAAAGGAAAACTACAGACTAATATCCCTAATGAACTTAGATGCAAAAATCCTTAATAAAATACTTGCAAATCAACTTCAACAACATATTAAAAGATCATACATTATATTCAAGTTGGTTTCATCCAAGGGATGCAAAGCTGGTTTAACATATGCAAGACAATAAACAGAATACAACATATAAATAGACTCAGAAACATCATCCCATTAATAGATGCATAAAAGGTATTTCACAAAGTCCAACATCATTTTCTGATAAAATCCTTGAAGAAACAAGGAATTGAAGGAACATACCTCAACATAATAAAAGCAACATATGAAAAACCCACTGCCAACATCATACTAAATGTGGCAAAACTGAAAGCACTTTCTCTAAAATCAGGAATAAGACATGGGTGTCCACTGTCTCCACTACTGTTTATTGTCATAATTGAACTATTAGCCACACCAATAGGACAAGAGAAAGAAATAAAAGGGATCCAAATAGAAAAAGAAGTCAAAGTATCTCTATTTGCAGATGATATGGTCCTATACTTAAAAGATCCAAAAGACTTCACCAGAAAACTCTTAGAGCTGATAACAAATTTTGGCAAAGTAGCAGGATACAAAATTAACATACAAAAATCAGTAGCTTTTCTTTATACTGATAATGAGCAGGCAGAGAATGAAACCAGGGAAACAATCCAATTCATAATAGCTTTAAAACAAAGTACCTGGGAGCAGAGAAAAAAGAAATATAAAAGAAGAAATACAATGGCCAACAACATATGAAAAAATGTTCAGCATCCTTAGCCATCAGGGAAATGCAAATCAAAGCTACATTGAGATACCATCTCACTCCAGTCAGAATGACAACCATCAGCAAACCAAAAATCAACAGAAGCTGGCAAGGACGTGGGGAGAAAGTAACACTTACACACTGCTGGTAGGAATGCAGATTGGTGTAGCCACTATGGAAATCTGTATGGAGGTACCTCAAAAAAAAATGAAAAATATAACTGCCATATGACCCAGCTATCCCACTCCTGGATATCTATCGAAAGGAATATAAGTCAATATTACCATAGAGATACTTGGTCATCCATGCTTATTGTGGCATTTTTCACAATAGCCAAGATATGGAATCAACCCAGGTGTCCATCAACAGATGAGTCAATAAGGAAATTGTGGGGTATATATCCCATGGACGGGGCTGGGATTTAACTCAGTTGGTAGAGAGCCACTCTGTAGTCTCTGAGGTCCCGAGTTCAATTACCAGGACCACAAAAATGGGAGAAGGACATGGCAATCCACTCCTGAGGCAATTGTGAAACAATCAACCATTGAAAACCCTATGAGGGTCGCTATGAATCAGAGGCTATTTGCCTGCAGTTGTAGCACTGTGACGTCAGATCCCGTCAGATCTTAGAAGCTAAGCAGGGTCGGACCTGGTTAGTACTTGGATGGGAGACTGCCTGGGAAACCATTGGTGGGGAGTGAGAAGGTGGGAGAGGAGTGGGAAGATAACATCAAAAATATACAACAAAGTGCATGTGTGGAAATGTCATAATGATACCCATTAAGTTGTACACTAAAAATTTCTAATTAAAAAAGGTTAAAAAAAGAAACTTGTGGTAGGAGATTGCTGAATTTCTCTGTTGAACAAGTGCTTTTAACTACCACAATGGAGTGACCCTATTAAAGAATAGATTCTATTCAATGTCCCTTTTAAATAAATCACTTTTGTTCCAGAAAAAAGTGGAATTTACTTTACCTTGGCTTGATCATAATCCATTCCTATTCCATAAGAAGACAAAAATCCTAATGCCTAAAGTGCAAAAGAAAACACGAAACTAAATAAATCAATTTATTTCTCAATTGTTCTTATCTACATGTATATTGATAAGGGACATTTTAAATGTCTGCTACTTAATAGACTGTATTATTAATTTATTACTTATAACCAAGTGCTTCTGTTAAGGCTGTGAGAATTTGAAAAAGATCAAAATAGTGGAAGGATTATATGACATATGTGAATATAAGCTCATTTTTACTGTACTTTAGAATAAATTACAATGAGAAAACAGTATAAACCAGTGGTCATTATGTGTTTTCAGTTTTTGGATATACATTTTTTTCCTTCAGTTTCTTAAAAATTGAATTTGGAGTGAGGTGCTATGACACACTCCTATAATCCCAGCAACTTGGAAGGCTGAGGCAGGAAGATTGTGAGTTGGAGGCTAGAGGCAGCCTGCATAACTTAGCAAGACCTTGTCTCAAAATAAAAAATAAAAAGGGAGGTGGGATTATAGCTAAGTAGTAGAACACTTGCCTAGCATGAGTGAGGCCCTGGATTTAACCCCCATCCCCAGTATTGCAAAAAAAAAAAAAGTATTTTTATTCATATTTTTAAAATAAAAAAGGATTGATACAAAATATTCAAATGATTAGAAATATAGTGAATAAAAAATGAAAGCCTGCTCACAGAGCAAGATAGCAGAATAAGAAGTCATAGACATCTTCCCACATAGACATACTATATGATCCCAAAGTGCTGGGATTTAGTTCAGTTGGTAGAGTGCTGCTCTGTGCTCTCTGAGGCCCTGTGCTTGATCCCCATTACCACAAAAATTAGAGAAGGACCTGGCATCCATTCCCGAAACAATCAGCCATTGAAAATCCTATGAATAACAGAAAAGCACTGACATGGTACTGGGCATGGCACAATGTCAGGGAGTGTTTCATTCTGTTGTGCATAGGGTCACTATGAGTTGGACTCAAATCAAAGGCACTTAACAATAACAACAATGATCCCAAAAGCTTTTATGAGAACTCCAAGAAACCAGTTAAGTTATAGTACATCAGCATGAGGCACCAAGCTGAAAACAGGATATTAAAATCTAAATAAATGGTTCCCAACTTATGACAGAAATAGTATTTTGAATCTTGAGTTTTGATTTTACCTTTGGCTAGTGACATGGGCTACAGTAATCTCTCACGATGCGGGATAGTGGCAGCAAGACAGCTCTGTCGGCCATGTGATCACAAGGTTAAACAGCTCGCATTTTACAGTGTGGTGTTTTGTAAACTGTGATATTTGGTAGGTAATGTGTATTGCATGCATTTTTGACTTAGGATATTTTCAACTTTTGATGAGTTTAGTAGGATATAATATCTTTCAAAGGTAATTTCTACCAGTAACTCTCTACTGTGAGCTATCCTCAGTTTTAATCTGGACTGTTATCTCCCAGCTTATTTCCCTCCTGTCCCTTCATCTGTACTATTACTACTCTTCATCTACCATTATCAAGCCCATATTTATATTTTTTTCATCTAGTTCATTACATCAGATGAGACTTTGCCAAATATCTAAAATTAGGATGCAGCAAGGTCTGATAATTAAATCACCTTAAAAAATGAGTAATTTCTTAAACTTTTATTACAATTTCAAGGACAAAGTACTGTGTTACTTTTTAACTTAGGAAATAATTGAGTTCACTTCTCAAGTGATAGTAGCTCTAACATGTGGTTTACAAGTATAATGTGTAATTTATGTAATGCATACACTGAAAAATTTTAAAAAGACTATGATTCTGCACATTCCTCCTTAGTTTTAAAGGTTCTCTTTTAAGGAAAATAAACCATAGAGGCTGTTATCGCAAATAGAAGGCGTCTGCAATCCTGGCACTCCTGTAACTCTTGTAATGTGCTGTATATTTAAAATGGCTAAATTGGCTCTTTTAAAGTATATCTCTAGTCAATATTAGATTCTTTATTTTTATTTTTGGCTACTCTTGGCAACTTTTGATTCTGCTCAATTTAGAATCCTGGTTCAATTATATAGAAACAAATATATTGACCCTTACATAAGAAAACAAAGATACTGTTCTATTCAGTTGGACTTACATTTTATAAGACTCTGAGTAACAGTGTATCATTTTGCACAAAGCCTATAGCACACTTTTGTTCTGATCCTGGAAAACTAAGTGCTGAAACTAAGTCATGAAGTGGATTACATGGTAATTAAATTTCCATTCTGTGAGTGGAGAGTGTTTCTTATAGAAATCTCATTCTAAAAAGTAAGGAGTAAAATCATGATTTTCCCAGCCTTGGATTACCAAACTGACGTCATACTTTCTTTCTCTTCAGCAGAAAAATAGCAATGGTTATTCTGAATTAATTCTCTGGGGGGCTCAACTTTCAATTTATTTTTGTTTTTATTTGACAGTACTTAATGCCAGGGCAATAGAGGAAGTCAAAAGTTGATATGGGCTGCCATGTAGTAAAATATGCTGATTGTTGTCAACACTGCTCTATTCTTTTATCCTTAGACTTTGTCACCTAACGACTTTATAATCATTAGCTTTTAGTATTCATTCTTTTTTCTGAGATATGGATGAGATAAAATGAAATAGATTACAGAATGATTAAATCTTAAACCAATAAAGAAATGCTATGAATTCAAAGAGAACTTAAAGTTAGAATAGTGATGACAACAATGCCACTTTTGCTGGGTGTTAAAGGTCAAGCTCTGCAAATTGGATTGTTAACAAGACTTGATTCTGAACTCGACTATTGTGTTGTTTTTCTTTAGTAATTTTTTAGTGTACATTTCTATACAAAGATACCATTGAATATTGCTCGTGTTCACCTCCATTACCCTTTCATGTCCTCCCTCCCCACTCCTGGCCATCCTCGAGAGAAAACATGTAATATTTGTCTTTCTTTCCCCCTTTGCCATGGTTTTAAAGGAAGCATTATAGTAGCTGGGATTTGGGATTTGAGTGGAAAGAGTTAAGTGGATATTTTATTATACTTCAAGGTAAATTATTTAAGTTGTGGAATAACAATTTAAAAATTAGATATTACTCTTTTTACTTTTTATGTAATAAATTATTAAAGGAGGAAAAAGATTAGGCAATTTTCCTTTAATTATTGTATGAGGCTTGAAAGCACCTATGATCATTACTTTTAGCTCCAATTGCATACCAAAGAAGTATGAATCAGCTTTAATGAGCAAATTAGATACTATCTGTACTCTTCATACAAAAGACCATTAACATCAAGATGAAATGCTCTGCACAGGTAATCCTAGAGTTATCAAAATGATTATTAGGTTGATACTAAAAATTATTTTTTAGCATAGTGCTAACTACTGTCCTTCCATGAAACACTTCAGGAACTGAAATTTGAAATAAATGAAGAATATATGGAATATTTTACCATCAAGATAGAATTATTCTACAATCACAAAACATGGTAAAACATGCTGTCATTTATATCTTTATCCTTTATATATCAGGTATGGTTCTTTTTATAATTAAGAATGGATTTTTTTCATAATCCATAGTAAAACTATTTTGAACTATGTAACCAAATCAGGCTAAATAACTTCTGCCTGTGCTAGGCAAGCACTTTCCCACTGAGCTACAATCCTGGCCCCTAAGTTAAATAACGTTTTTGATAGCAAAGGTAACACCTAACCATGAATAGAACTTTTAGAGAAAAATAACAACAAAAAGTATTTTTAAAAATAAAGTATAGCTACAAATAGTACTGCCACTTAGAGAGCATCATCATTAATTTAAATTATAAGGGCAATGCAATGTGAATGATTCATTTCTTGATTCTTAAAGCAAATGAAGTTTAATCTCACTTTTATGTTTGGCAAATTAACAGACAAATTTCCTATTAAAAATAGTTCATCAGTATAAAAAAAAAAAAGAGTGAGTCTTTATAGTTCTGAATTTCTGCCTCCCAAACAAGAAGCAGGAAAATAAAAAAAGACATAACTTACCAACTTCCAACATGGTAAAACATGGTATCTTACATTCTTAGGTATGACTGGTTTTCTGAATTTCTACCATTGTCATGAAGATTACTCTAATAATAGTTCTTATGATTTGGAAGGGCTGGAGTTTAGCTCAGTTGGTAGAGTGTTGCTCCACACTCTTTGAGGACTCACATTCGATCCTTAGTACCGCAAAAAGGGGAGAAGGATGTGACAATCCACTCCCAAAGCAATCCTGGAACAATCAGCCATTGAAAACTCCGTGAGGGTTGCTATGAGTCAGACCTGACTTGAGGGTACCTGACAACAACAATAACAACATTATTTGGAAGATACAGATTCTTTGAAAATCACTCAGTGGGCTCCAAAATCTTTAAAAAAAATTTTTTTTCTGGTTCTGTCTTCATAATCTTAATTGCCTTTGCTACCCTTCTGAGGATCTCCTCAAGTTTATTTTGATTTTTGCTAGGTAAATCATTCAAGATGCATGAAAAGACATAATTATGCATTGTTTCCTCCATCCAGCTTCCCTTTGTACAATAGCCTGAAATTGCATTTCTCTCCATCCCCTCAATGCCACTTTATAATATGAATCCGTATCTTTTTTGTTTTTCTTTATTAATTGATGTCTCTATGAGATGTCCAACAAATCAGGCTTTTCTATTATATTTCCATATTCCTGATGATTTTTCCTTTTCTCCCAGAGATTATAGGTTTTGGTGTCCTCATATTTACATTCTCTCTCTCTCGCTCTCTCTCTGTCTCTCATTATCATTCTGTTACATTTCTATCTTCTTTAGTCACATTTCTGTTGCAAAAGTGTCCTCATAGTTCCCAGAAATATTTCCAACAGTACAGGCAGGATTCCTTTATCAGGCTGGCACAAATAGCAGGAGAAGAAAGGTGGCCACCTGGCTGGGCCTATTATAGAGCAATGATTGGCATGGCCTGTGGCCAGCCTGGTCTCAGCCATCAGACATCGAATGAAACATTGTTTGTTTCACAAAATCTCTTTAAATAGTTGTTCTTTGTATAGGAAATAAACAACTGCAAGAAGGCTTGCTATAGGAAACAGATTTTCCTATAGTGATGACAGAGATAATAATCAAGATACAGAACTCACTCCAGCTGAAGTGCTGGAGCAGGATTCTGGAGCCTTCTTGCCCCTCCTAATATTAACACTACATTTGCTAAATCATGAGGACTTTTGGGAGAGGGGAGTCTGAATGAGGAATAGAGTGTCCAGGATGTTGTTGTTGTTAGGTGCCATCGAGTCATGTCCGACTCATAGCAACCCTCATAGGATTTTCAATGGCTGATTGTTTCTTGATTGCCTCGGGATTGGATTGCCTCGGGACTGGATTGCCACATCCTTCTTCCATGTCCAGGATGTTAGGAAGAGTGAAAAGGGACCTTGGACAAAGGATTTACATCAAGTAATGTTGTAACATTTCAGTATTTCCATAAACAATATGGTGTAATTTTGCCTATCAGGTCAATGTCAGCCTTTTTGGGTTATACATTTGTTCTCACTCAGTTCTGTCTTCTGGGCCTCCTTAAGACCACACACACACACACTCACACACTCAACAGATAACAGCACTTTCCAGATGAGGAAATTGAGACTCAGAAAGGACAAGTCACAGGGGTCAATGTTGGAGCTGAGATATAAATCCAGAACTGAATGACCCCAAAGGCAAAGCTTTTGATACTAAAGTTGTTATATAATAGTATTCATTAATATTCTTTTAACATTTGCTAAGGGCTTGTGCAGGTATTATTTAGTTTTTACAGCAACCTTGTGACATAGTTGGGCATTATTATCTTTTTTTCAGGTTTGGGAAGTATGAGATTGGGAGAAATAACTTCTTTTGGTATATGAGAAGAATGAACAAAAGATGGAAGAGCTACTAGGTGGTAGAACCTGGAGTCACATAAGAGCAAACCTCCTGATTTGGTAATCCTTTATCTGCTACCTCACATGCTACCTTGAAGCCTGTTACTATACATTTCCTAGAATATTGTCCCAGCAATTTTTTTTCTTTAAAAATGTGGCCATTGCGATACATAGCCAGTGGTTGTACGTTTAGAGCTGTTCTCCCTGGCATTAAGCTGGCACTCAGTCAATTCATTCTTCCCATGTGATTCTCCTTAAAGCAAATGGCAAGTAATTGGATCAGAGGATGGTCTGTGGCAGCATGCAATAAACATTAAGTAAATGTAACTGACTAGAGGGAACCACATTAACATAACTTGTTGGTAGTTGCCATTGAATTGATGTCCAACTCATAGTGACCTTGTGTACAATGGATGAAACACTACCCAACACTGTGCCATGCCCAACACTATTGTCAGTGCTTCTCTGCTATTCATAGGGTTTTCAATGTCTGATTTTTTGGGGGGGGGGGAGTGAGCTGGCAGTTCCTTCTGCCAAGCCTATGTTGTTGTTAGGTGCTGTAGAGTTGTGTCTGACTCATAGCAGCACTTATAGGGTTTACAATGGCTGATTGTTTCGGGATTGCCTGGGGAGTGGGTTGCCACATCCTTCTCCCATTTTTGTGGTGCTGGGAATCGAACTCAGGACCTCAGAGACTGCAGAATGGCACTTTACAAGCTGAGCTAAACCCCAGCCCTGCCAAGCCTATAGCACCCGGTGTTCCCCCGTGTTTTTCCATCCAAATACTAAGCTCAGTTGGTCGAGAGCTGATCCACACTCTCTGAGGACCTGGGTTTGATCACAGGTTATTATCTTTGATATTGCCTTTATCCAATATTCTAGACTGAGTGCAAATGACATTTCTTCCTTAAAGCATTCTTTACGTGCTCCAGGAAGAACTAGTCAGACCCTCTTCTGTGACTAAAACACTTTAACTGTAGTCCACCTAAATAGTGCTACAATTGTTTGTTTATATTTCAGATTGACCCAGAGGGACTTTAACCTATTAATCTTTCCCTCTCCATCAACTAGATTATGTTTGGCACATAGTAGGTGACTAAGAAACAAATGTTGACTTAGTTAATTTATACATCCACTAAAAAATAAAATACACATTCACTAGCTTGAAAGGAATTAGGTGATATCATTTTCAGTGATTAACATCTGGTAACATTTGATTTATCTTGGAACTTTATATTTTTGATTAAATATGAGGAATGAAGGTTTAATAATTTTCATATTTTATTATAACATTTACAGATTCATTTATTGAAATATTTTATGCATAATTGATGGAAAACTTTCCAGGAGTATAAACAGTATTCAACAACATAAATTAAGATTGTATGGATCTTTAAAATAATGATGTTGATCTATATATGTTTACATGGAAAGCCATCTATGATATATTGTTGTGAATAAACAGCATATTAGAAAATAGAAAATAATCTCAAAATTTTATAAAAATCATTTCATTTTATAAAAGAATCTACATAATCATAAAACATTCTAGAAGAATAATAGTGGGAGCAATAATATTATTTATACCCTCCTACCTAACTGAAACTTTGTATCTTCCCCAAACGCCACCCTTCCCCCATATCCTTTTTTAAAATAATGAATGATTACAGTGTTCCAAGTATGGAATGGAATGCCTACGTACATTATTTTAATCCTCACAATAACTCCATTAAGTCATTCATGATTAATTAATAACTCATTCAACTTATATTTCTTGTCCTAGACACTGTGCTAAATGTTAGAGATATAACAATGAACTAGACACAGTACCCAATGTTTTATCATTATCTTAACTTTACAGATGAAAATTAGAGAAGTCAACCCATCCACTCAGGGTTCTTCTGACCCAACATCTTCTGGTTCAACTAAACATAATCACAGGATTTCCACAGGCTACAAGTCATTACTTGCCTTATTTCTGTGGACAAGACACAGGCACCACAGTGTGCCAGCATCAGGCACATCAGGGCAGCATCAGACCTTCCCTTCTGGAGGTTCCTTTCAGTAGTTCATACAGTCTTCCAGAAGCCATCCCATCAGATGATTCAGATGCATGAAGATGAGACTTACATTGGGTGATGTGAAAGCCACCCTCATGTAAAAGCCTCATTCCCCATGTAGCAACTCCAGAAGCATAGTACACAGGGTTCCCATAAGAAGTTCTACCACCACCTGGTTTTATAGTTCACAATAGCTTCTCCTGCTGCAAAGGCTATCATAAGTAATACTAGCTGAAAATATAGTTTGCAATTTGTTCCTATCAGATTACCTGGGAAATGGAACTAGAGAGTGAACTAAAGGTCAAATTCTCATACAAAAGAAGGAAAAGGGTTTTGTTAAGTAGCTTATGCAATAAGCAAGGGTCACAGTGGATTCAAAGTTAGGTTTTTCTAACTATAAAGCCTAGTTTCTGCATTTTATGGGATGGTAACAAAAAAGATCTTTGGGGAGAAAGCTTTTAGATAGCTTTACTTTCTTCCTCATACTTTCTGAATTCTCAAAATTTTTTGTTTTGGTTAAAGGGCATGGATTTCTTTTGTAATCAGAAAAAAGTGTTTTCATTAAAAAAGACTATAGCAACATGGAAATATGTTTTTGCTGCAGAATTAAGTGAAAGTAGAAACATAATGATACATGTACTCACATTGTATGTAATTAGGATGATGAAAAAGAAAGAAGCCAAATAAAAATACAAAGCAGCCCTCACAATAGCTGAGTCAGGACATTGGCTTTTGAAGGGCTTTCAAAATTTTTCTGTTTTCCAGATTTTTTATGAAATGGTCATATTTTCTTGGAGTAAAATGGCATATGTTTATTGAAATAGAAAAGGAAATAACATT
The DNA here is from genome assembly GCA_007922755.1 of Pedetes capensis. Lineage (NCBI taxonomy): Eukaryota > Metazoa > Chordata > Mammalia > Rodentia > Pedetidae > Pedetes > Pedetes capensis. The sequence continues at coordinate 53,093 of VMDO01006253.1, read as the reverse complement.
TAGCTTATAAAATATTTGAAATGTAAAAGTCAGGAAAACATGTCACCCTAAAATAATAGAGTTAGTTCCATATTCCTTTGTAGAGGTGAACACATTCTATATAAAATTTAACTGTGATAGGGGTTCAAAGGTCTCAAATTATCTCAAAACATACACATGGATATGAAAGATAGGAAGGTGGATGAGAAAGCAATTTTGTTCTGTTCCTGAAAATCACCCATGGAGATAGAATGGTTTACCCAGGGCTCCTGCTGTATTGCTGCCCTGATACTACTATTTCAGTGCATTATGGTAGCCTCCCTAGGTCTAGGTTCATACCAGTAGTGTGGGAATCTATTGCTCAATTCCTTTTATATGTTATTTGTCTATAGTTATTTCAGGATGTAGCTATTTAAATTTTCACTTTCTTTCAAAACTTACATTTTGGGCTCTGTATGATCCTTCTTTAGCCAAAGACTCATATAATTGGATAGCTGCTGTTATGTTTTGCATGCCAAAATTTCCAAATAGCAAAGCATCAGCCATTTTCTCCATAGCTTTCAAATTTCCCATGTCAGCTGCTTTGGCAAAAAGCATGTAGGCTCTGTTTCAAGAATATAAGGAAAAAAAAAAGAAAGAAAGAAAGAAAGAAAGAAAGAAAGAAAGAAAGAAAGAAAGAGAGGTAAAAAAGAAAAAAACATAAAATCAGAAGGTTGATTATAAAAGTGAAATTTTCTGCTCCCTCCTTCATGACTTCCCTCTAATAAGGACTCAGTTGTCATTGCTACTAATAATACAATTTAGTGAAGTCTATTACATCTTTAGACTAGTAGATTTCTTTCATCTCTAGATTAGCCTAAGATTATAATTTTAAATATATCTGAAATTATGAAGCCAGTAAAAAAGAGAAATATAAAAGCTATATCAAGCTTCAAGTTTACATACCAAGTCAAGTGAAAAATAGGAGCAATTAGCCAGGCCATAGCACATGCCTGTAATCTCAGTGACTTGGGAGGCTGAGGCAGGAGGATCAAAAATATGAGGCCGGAGGCAGCCTAGACAGTTTAGTGAGACCCTATCTCAGATAAAAAAAAAAATAATAAAAGGGCTCAGGGTGTAGCTCAGTGGTAGAACACTTGCTTCCCCAGTACAGGAAAGAAAGAAAGAAAGAAAGAAAGAAAGAAAGAAAGAAAGAAAGAAAGAAAGAAAGAAAGATTGAAGCACTTATCCTAAAATAGTGATCATTTTCATTATTTTTAAATATTTTTTTTATAAAATGAATTCTAAAAAAATATAATAATAATCAACACTTAATGTCACATGTAGGAAGTCCTACATTACAAGAATGTGGATATATTTATATTTCAAAATAACTACTTAAAACAGAGGGCTGGGATTTAGCTCAGTTGGTAGAGTGCTGCGCTGCAGTCTCTGAGGACCTGAGTTCAAGTCCCAGCACCGCAAAAATGGGAGAAGGGCCTGGCAATCCACTCCCACAGCTAATCCTGAAATAGTCAGCCATTGAAAACCCTACGAGGGTCGCTATGAGTCGGATACCGACTCGATGGCACACAACAACAACAACAACTTAAAACAGAACCTATTCTTTAATATAGTAAAGACAGACTATTTGGAAAAACAACAGCCAAACAAAACTTTAATGGTTAGGGCTCTAGAGTCTGATTGCCTGGGTTCAAGTCCTAGCTTTTCCACTTATTAGTTAGAAAACCCCAGTCAAGATATGTAACCTCTCTGTGCCTTCTTCAGCTATGAAATGAGGATAATAGTAGCACCTACTTCACAGGGTTTTTGTGAAAATTAAATGAAATAATCCATTTGAAGTGATTGTCAGGGCCAGGGAGATAGCTTAGTGGTAGTGCTTGCCTAGAATATGCAAGGCCCTGGGTTCAATCCCTCACCCCACATAATGAATAAATAAATAAGTTAAGGTGAAGTGATTGGCATAGTGCCTGGTGCATAGTAACCATCTAATAAAGTTAAATATTACTGTTGGGATTATTACATTGATTCTAAAGATTTATAGCATAATAATTGTTATATAATTATGTGTTAAATGGTGTGAAAATATAGTGATTAAAAATAGAGATGTCACAGGATTTTACCTTATACCACATTTTCTGAGTCCCAGTAAAAAGTTATGCAGCCTCATTTGTATAACAAGTAGCAATGAAGAATATCACAAGGTCAAATGTATGTCAGAGACAGAGAGTACTTTGGGCATTTATGTTTACTTTTATAACTTTCTTTTTTGGTAGGAGCGAAATTAGAAAGCATTAACTGCTATCCGTTACCTTGACTCAAATATAGGAACGAACACACACACACACACACACACACACACACACACACACACACACACACACACAATCTACCATTGCTTCTAACTCAGAATGATCAAGAAACTCAGTATCATGTATAGCCCATCCGTAATGATGCTCTTGGTCTAAGATTGGAGGAGAATAGGCTAGGCAAAGAAGGACCTCAGACCAAAAGATGGCCAGGTAGGCATTGGAGTCCTGGATGCCAAAACAGACTCAGTATTCTAGCAGAAGAAAAGGAGAGGCTAAAGCAGGAGGTTCACAGGTTCAAGGCCAGAGGCAGCCTGAGCAATTTAGAGAGACCCTGGCTCAAAAATAAAAAGAAATAAGAAAGGGGCTTGGGATGTGACTTAGTGGGAAAGCCTTGGTGGGCAAGGCCCTGGGTTCAACTCCCAGTCCTGCTGGATAGTTTGCTGTTCAGTCTGAGTTTTCTCCTTGTTCCATAAGCCAAAGAGGAAGGCTTCCTTCAAGGTTAAGTGGATAGTTACTTAGGACCTTCTAAGAGTGTTTTTATTTCCTAAGATTGGATCTAAGTTTCCCTTGGCTTTGATGGGGCACACCTAGTGGGCTTCTCACCTCTTTAGACTATCCTGCTACGGGGAGAGCTTGCAGAAACTTCAGGGAACAGGTCCTTCTCAGAAGCTAGGTTGGGTTGAAACTTCCCCATGTTTACTAATCCATTCATTGGGTGCCATAGCAAGATGAATTCTCTATTAGGACAGATTATATTTTGAGGTCTAATTTTACCCTATTCTCATCATGACAGCACCCAGGGATGTTTGGCATGAGGCCCAAGTTTTGCTTGAAGTGTTTTCTTTGCTCTTATAAAGAGCTTCTTTTCCCCTAGAGAGGAACAACTCCCTTACTTCATTCTTCTTGTCACTTTGTTAGAAATCCAGACTCTTTCTATTTCCTCATCTGTAATTTGGAGATCATAATCTATGTCTCAGAGTATCATTATGAGCAATGAATATAAATTACTTGGAACAATAACTAGCACAAAGTAGGTGCTTGATAAATGGTGATGTTATAACAGATTATAGTTGTTGTTATTAGGTTCCACTGAGTTGAGTCTGACTCATAACAACCCTCATAGGATTTTCAATGGCTGATTGTTTTGGGATTGCTTTGTGAGTGGATTGCTGTGTCCTTTTCCTTAGATCATAGTTGAGTGCCCCTCTAACTCTATATTCTTGTACTCTCCACAGAGACTGTGGGTTTTTGAAAAGAATTTATGGATTCTGCTGTTGTTCTATCTAGGGCTGCCCACCCCAGCTCTGGGCTGCTTCCCCAGGGATGGTGGGCCTATACACTTCTTCTTCTTTTTTCACAGTACTGGGGATGGAACCTAGCACTTCATCTATGCTAGGCAAGTGTTCTACTACTGACTTATAACCCAAACCCTTGTCATTTTGAGACAGGCCCTCACTCTGTGTAGCCCATAGTCCTCCTGCCTCAGCCTCCTGAGTGCTGGCATTACAGGTTTGCACCACCATGCCTGGCCTGGTTTGCCTGTGAGAAAATAACAGATATCTTATTGTTGAGGGGGTCAGGGCTCATTCCTTCTATTATTGGTTCAAAACATCCTAGCTGACTTTGCCTCCACACCTTCCACTTACCAATTAGGAGGACAGAGATAAAAATAAACACTTATCTCCTGATGACATTGTATCAGGCACTGTTCTAAGAGTTGATTATATTACCCAGGGCACAAAGAAACAGAGTAACTTGCCCAAGACCACACATCAAGTAAATGATAGGGTTAGGATTTGTTCTCAATGTCTTACCTGTAAAGGGTAACCTCAGGTTGTGCCCCTGACCAGGAAGAGTGGTGGAAAGAAGATATTTCTACCTCCCTCTAGACTAGGAGGACAAGTGTAAAGAGAAAGAATGGATGTGAAGTAAAACTGTGTGGTCATAACCTGTCCTTTCTGCTGTGTATCTATGGTCACCTAACTTTAAAATCTTTGACTCTCTGTTCTTAATTTTTTAAGGGAAAATGAAGTACTTCTTACCTTGTAAGACTCACCTAAAGATAAAATAGAATCACATACATGAAAGTATTTTAAAAGCCATAAGGTGCTCTACACATCCTCAGTGAGGCAGAATAAAACCTGCTAAAACAGCAACTGCTCTAATTCAAATAACACATTTTATTTCATTGGAAATATCCAATAAATTAAAACTCAAAGATATTTTTGCTTGAATGCTCAGATCAGTGTCTTACATCTGCATTTCACTTAATGTAAAGGGACCCCAGTCTCATACACAATTCTGTTTGCATAGGGCCATAATTTGTGGGATTATTTAAACACCATTTGATTCTCTTAAAAGCAGAAACTTATGGGCAAATAAGCTTATTTGTATCCCAATAAGTTTTTAATGATAAACTAGATCTTGGATTGTCTTTTTTTCTTAACCTGCAAATTTAACTTGGGTAAGGTAACTATATACTTACTCTGTTTTTTCTTTTTGGCTTTTAGACTCCTGGAGAATCTTGATGCCCATCTTAAATAGTTCATTTCCTTCATCTGTGAAATTTGTTTTGTCTTGCTTTTTTGCTATATGTTGACAAACAATAGATAAAAACTACATTATTTCTATGTTTTATATTTTAAAAAGCCATATGCTGACATTGTGCCACATTATTGGTTTCAATTTTGCTTTTTTTTTTAACATGTGCATTTCAAACAGATCATTTGGTATTAATCCATAGCATCAGGGCATTTATAGACAGAAGGCAGAAGATGTCTTAAAAAAGTACAGTGTAACTTCTTCCTGTGTTTTGTGAAATGGTCTAGAGGGTAGATGAAAGAGATTCTGTTGGCAAGAGAATGATGTTCCCAGCCTAGTAAAGAGATGCAAGGTTCTCTAAGAAGAAGGAAGGGTTTTCCTAGTAAACTGCAGTGGTAGGATGTTAAGCATCAGGCTCTCATCCTTGGCTGTCAATGCCTCCCTTGTGTGAGCTTGGTTCATAAACTTCAGAGCCATGAGATTCTGAGAACATAAGGACATGGGCAATAGGCATCTCCAAGAGGATTAGTGTACACCTAGGAGTAAAGGAGGCAATCTTCTTGGAAATTTTGCACTGCTTTAGGTTTCCCCCCCTCCTAGGAACTTTCCCTGGGAGAAGGACCTGGCAATCCACTCCCAAGGCAATCCCGAAACAGTCAGCCATTGAAAACCCTATGAGGGTCACTATGAGTTGGATACCGACTCTACGGCACCTAACAACAACAAGGAACGTTCCTAAGGCCTTAGAGGAATATATAAAAGCTAACAATAATAACTTGCATTGTGGAGTGGAAGCTCAGAATCAATTTTATGCAATTTAAGGAAAATAAGATGTGGAATTTTACCTGCTACATGATGTCTGTTAGTTTGCCATACCGTAGGGGCTTGAGTGTTGCTGTGATGCTAAAAGCTATGCTACTAGTATTACAGATACAATCAGGTTCACCCATGGTGGACAGGTTTCTTCTGAGCTTCCAGACTAAGACAGACTAGGGAGAAGGATCTAGTAGCCCACTCAAGGAACAACTAGCCACTGAAAATCTTATGAATAGCAGAGAAACATTGTCAGATATAGTGTCAGAAAATGAGACCCCCAGTTTGGAAGGCACTCAAAAGATGACTGGGGAAGAGTTGCCTCCTCAAAGTAGAGTCTACCTTAATGACAGAAATGGAGTAAAGCCCTAGGGACTTCCATTTGCTAATGTGGCATGATTCAAAATGAGGAGGAACAACTGTAAACATCTATTAATAATTGGAATGTGGAATGTATGTAATAAGAATCTAGAAAAGTTATCATTCATGAGGAAAGCAAAAGGTTATTAAAAAGACAGGACAAAAAGAAAAGACCAAATTACATGTCAAAAGAGACTCTAAAACTTGCCCTTGAATGTTGAGCAGCTAAATTAAAAGGAAGACATGATGAAGTTAAGGAACTAAACAGAAGACTTCAAAAGTCAGCTCAAGAAGACAAAATCAAATATCATAATAACATGTGCAAAGAGCTGGAGATAGAAAACCAAAAGGGAAAAACACTCTGTTTTTCTCAAGCTTAGGGAATTAAAGAAAAAATGCAAGCCTCAAGTGGCAGTAGTGAATGATTCTATAGGGAGAATATTAAATGATGCAGAAAACATCAAAAGGAGATGAAAGGAATACAAAGAATCATTATGCCAAAAAGAATTGTTGGATGACCATTTCAAGAAGTTGCATATGATCAGGAACCAATGGTAATGAAAAATGAAGTGGAAGCTGCCTTGAAGGAACTGGTGAAACACAAGGCTACAGGAATTGATGGAATACCAATAGAGATCTTTCAACAAACAGATGTAGCACTGGAGGTACTAACTGGTTTATGCCAAGAGATATGGAAAACAGCTACCTGGCCAACTGACTGGAAGAGATCCATATTTGTGTCTATTTCCAAGAGACGGGATCCAACTGAATGTGGAAATTACCAAATGATATCTTTAATACCACATGCAAGCAAAATTTTGCCAAAGATCATTCAAAAGAGACTGCAGCAGTATATAGACAGGGAACTGCCAGAAAACCAAGTTGGATTCAGAAGAGGGCATGCCACCAGGAACCTCATTACTGATGGTAGATGGATATTAACTGAAAGTACAGAAAACCAGGAAGATGTCTGTTTTATTGACTATGGAAAGGCATTTCTCTGTGTGGATCATAATAAATTATGGATAACATTGCAAAGAGATTGAATACCAGAGCACTTAATTGTATTTATGAGGAATCTGTACATAGACCCAAAGGCAGTTATTCAAACAGAACAAGGAAACACTGCCTGGTTTAACATTGAGAAAGATGTGCATCAGGAACATATCCTTTCACCTTACCTCTTCAATCTCTATGCTGAGCAAATAATCTGAGAAACTGGACTTTATGAAGAAGAATATGGCATCAGGATTGGAGGAAGATTCATTAACAACCTGCCTTATGCAAATGACACAACTCTGCTTGCTGAAAGTGAAGAGGATTTGAAACAACAACCGTGGAAACAGCTGTGAAGAAACCAAAAGACACATTGCTTTGGGGAAAGCTGTGGCAAAAGACCTCTTTAATGTGTTGAAAAGTAAAGATGTCACATTGAAGACAAAAGTATACTTGACTCATGCCATGGTATTTTAAGTTGCCTCATATGGCTATGAAAGTTGGACATTGAATAAAGGATACAGGAGAAGAATTGATGCTTTTGAATTATAGTGCTAGAGATAAATATTGAATATATCATGTACTGCCAAAAGAACCAACAGATCTGTCCTAGAAGAAGTGGAACTAGAGTGCTCCTTGGAAGGATGGCTAGACTGTGTTTCATGTATTTTGGACATGTTGTCAGGAGGGACCAATCCCTGGAGAAGGACATCATGTTTGGGAGAGTGGCAGGTCAACAACAAAGGTAAAACCCTCCACCAGATGGATTGACACCGTGTCTGCAACAATGGGCTTAAACATAAATAAGATCGTGTGTGTGTGGCACAGAATCGGGGAATATTTCGTTCTGCTATCCATAGGGTTATTGTGAGTTGGGCCCAACTCACGGCACCTAACAACAACAGTGACCATATTTCCCAGACATTTATGCCACATTTCACAGTTGTTTCAAGTAACAAAAGTAAAATTAAGAAAGAAAAGAAAAGAAAAGGCAGAAGATACCCCCTCCAAGGGAAGGTGGGATACTCAGAGAGGAGTGGGTTATACTTCACATTTTTTAAAAACATTGTTACCAATTTATCCATGGGAAAAGCTGGTCTGAGTGTTGGTCTTACAACTCCTCCCCATGTCCCAACATGCAAACACACGCAGAGCCTTTCACAACTTTGCAGTGCTTCTCTAAATCCATCAGAATGAAATGTGACCAAGAAAATAGTGCCTGAAGCCATTTTAAAGAAAAGGCACTCAGGATTTAATGCTTCCTTAACAAGACCACAAAGAAATTTAAGTGACTCTTATTTTTCCTCTTCCTGGCAAGGTATTAGAGTTATCTGCTTTCTTTTTTAAATTAAAAAAATTAACTTAAAAGTCAGAGTAAGATTATTTTGAATGCGTCAAGGTATTCAATTAATTTAGAAACACAAGATGCTTTAGCATCTGTTTTTGCTCTGAGCTATATGTTATATTCGTGATTAGAAGGGGAAAAGTAATGGGAAAAAATCTACTAATCTGTGTGTGGACTAGCAATTGCTCCCATTAACATATTTCAAAGAGCCGGAATAAATTTTGAAAGTTTGACTGCATGAATATACATATGAGAAATGATTTACCATTGCAAATTCCTACTTATGGCTTTTGTTTTTATTTGTAATTCTTTGCAATTCTTTTTGGCTTCCCAAATATCTGGAAATACAAATTTTCTTTACTATAAGAGGACTCAATTATCAGATAAAGGTATCTTGATGATGATTTAATTTCCTTCTTATGGTTTGAAGATTTCCAAATTTTGGGAAAACACAGTCAAGAAATAATTTGAGGAGGCCATTGTGGACTTGATGTAAAGATCCTCCCTGATGTAAAGGGTTTATCTGGACATAGTATAAAGGCCCTCCTTGAGTCTGACTCTTCTAAATGGCCAAACAGTGGATCCTTGTTCAGCTCGTATAGAAACATCAACCTTTTTTAAGAAAAATGTTAGAAATGGGCCTCAGGAATGAAAGAATGAGTAGGTGTACCAGATTTCTATTTAATATGGTGACAAATAAGAAAATGCTCCAACTACATGAATGTACATTTCAGTGATTGTCAGAGACATAATTTGTAGAACATTCTTGATGTCTTGTGTTTTCCTTGTTCTTATTGTCATTAATCTACATCTCAGATGCTACTATGGCCTGAATTGAGATCCCCTCAAATTTATATAGGGGCTGGCATTTAGCTCAGTTGGTAGAGTGCTGTGCTGCAGTCTCTGAGGTCCCGAGTTCAATTCCCAGCACCGCAAAAATGGGAGAAGGGCCTGGCAATCCACTCCCAAGGCAATCCCGAAAACCTGTCAGCCATTGAAAACCCTATGAGGGTCGCTATGAGTCGGATACCGACTCGACAGCACCTAACAACAACAACAACAACAAATTTATATGTTGAAGTCCAAACTCCCGGTATCTCAGAATGTGACCTTATTTGAAAATAAGGTCTTTAGTTGTTGTTGTTAGGTGCCATCAAGTCATGTCCGACTCATAGCGACCCTCATAGGGTTTTCAATGGCTGAGTGTTTCGGGATTGCCTCTGGAGTGGGTTGCCATGTCCTTCTCCCATTTTGTGGTGCTGGGAATCGAACTCAGAACCTCAGAGACTGCAGAGCAGTGCTCTACCAACTGAGCTAAATCCCAGCCCTAGGTCTTTAGAGAGGAGATTAAGTTAAAGTGAGGCATGAAACCAGTCTGACTGATGTCCTTATGAGAAGACGAGATACCAGGGGTGCACATATGCAGAGAAAGGACATGTCAGAATGTAGGAAGAAGGTGGCCGTGTACAAAATGAGGAGAGAGGCCTTAGGAAGAAACCAACCTTTAATGCCAAGGTGCTAGCCCTTTGATGTTGGACTTCTGGCTTCCAGAACTGTGAGAAAAATGATTTCTGTTGTATAAGTCACTCAATATGTAAGATTTTGTAGACAGCTCTAGGAAACTAATTGAGCTGCTTACTCTGGATTTCATGGAAAACAAAATGCTTCTTTTCCTTCTGGGGAAGGGTGTATCCAAACTCAGTCCCCCAGCAGATCAGAGGCTGCCTTCTAACTATAAGAGCAACTTTAATTTCCGAGGGGACTCCGAAAAGTCTCCAGGTGCTGGACTTCTGACTTTGCCAGGCAACCAGATGCCCATGTAGCACTCTTTGTCAAGCCTTCTGATTCATGCCTATATTCTCAATAGCCTGCAGCCATAGTCCTGTGGCATCTGATCCTGTCAGATCTCGGGAGCTAAACAGGGTTGGACCTGGTTAGTACTTGGATGGGAGACCTCCTAGGAACACCAGGTGCTGTAGGCTTGGGACCCGGCAACCCACTCCCAAAAATCAATCCATCATTGAAAACCCTATGAACAACAGAGAAGCACTGACAATAGTGTTTCACCTGTTGTAGGCAGGGTCAGGGTCGCTATGAGTCAGATAATGACTCCACAGCACCTAATAACAACAACAACAACAAAGTGTAGCAGGTAGACTTTCCATGTATCCATGTGTCCAACAAGCCCTGGGCCCAGATCACCTTTCTATGGGATGATAGAAGCACTGGGAACCTATGACTTGTCTTATTGACCCTTCAATTATAAATTTTTTCTAATCAAGTGTACTCCTTAATTTATACCAGTTACTGTAGAATTCTGAAGAATTCTCTTGTTTAATAGTGTCTAGAAGCAAATCTTTGGAACAAAATGGATGTACTTGCTTGTTTCACATATTAATGAGAAGGAAAAGAGATGGGAAGAATGGTTCTGTCATAAATTCATATATTTATTCATTTAATCAGTTATGTATTTAATTTTCTTACAGTGTTAGTGTGTTCGACACACAGCTAGATATTGTGATTAACAGGATGATCTAGACACTGTCTCAGCCTGTTATTGGAGATAGACTTGTTTACATAAAATTACTATGTGGTGTGTTGTTATTAGATGCTGTTGATTCAGGTCCAATTCACAGCGACCTTATATACAACAAAACAGAAGGAAACATTCTCTGACACTGTGCCATGCCCGGCACTATTATCAGTGCTTCTCTGCTATTCATAGGGTTTTCAGTGGAGGATTGTTTTGGGAGTGGATTGCCAGGTCCTTCTCCCTAGCCTGCAGCATTTTGTATTCCCTGGTGGTCTCCCATCCTAGTATTAACCAGGACAACCCTGCTTAGCTTCCAAGATCAGGCAGGATCAGATACCAGGGTGCTATGGCTACAGAGATGTGATGTGGTAGGCAATATAATAAGGCACTGTGTGAGCACAAAAAGATTCTTTGCAACAAACAGAAACCTAGTCTGATTGACTTGAGCAAAAGAAACTTATTGGGAGGTTGTTGAATGCTTTGGAATGTAGGGGGAGAGGCAGGATGGTAGACACTGGTAGAGGCAGAGAGGCAGATGCTGTAATGGGAGGGACTGGAACTCAGTCCTTGCAGGACTGAGTCTGCCACAGACTCCATGAGAACGAGTCTGGTGGGCCTAGTGAAGGATCACAGGCTTCTGAATACATTCCTGTAAGAACGTGTAAGTTGCAGAAGATCTAATTCCTCAAAAGTTAACTTGGGTGGTGAGAAAGGTAAAACAGATTATGGGAAGCCCCAGACAACAAAGGACAGTGCACACTTGCCCTGGCTCCTTGAAATGAAGGCCTTATTTAGAGGAAGTGACAGTTTGAATAACCCTCAAATGTAGATAGGAGTGTGTTGAACATAGACGGTGAAACTAGCATTTCACTGGGAGGAACCAGGGTATGCAAATGAACCACAGGTATGAAAGCATGAAGGCAGGTGGCTTGAGTGAAAATGAGGGCCTGAGTGATGTGGCTGGTCACGTGGTTTAGGCTGGCTGTGGCAAAGGACTGAGACTTGGAGAGGGTGTGGGAGGGGAGGACTAGAGGTCACTGTGAAGGTGAAAGCAGGCACAGTAGGAGAAGGAGAAAGAACAGAATGGCAGGAAGTCGGCTTTGATGAGAGACAATTATTTCAGAGTTTGAAATCATGTTGGTGAAACAGCTTCACATGTGGCTGGTAACCCAAGGAGAAAGAGAGAAAAAGATGATTGGAATTGAGAAGGCCTAGGAAATAAGGCAAATTCTACAACAGGATATTTAACCCCCAGGGTGCTGGTGGTGGCCTGTAGCCATTCACTAACTGATATGAGAGCTATAACATCCCAGCCCCCTTGCGTGTAGGAGGAAGCATTTTTCTAGTGCAATCACTTTTCAAAGCTCTGACTTCTCCTAAAACACTAGCTTTGTTCTGCTTTTTCCTTAGCCCTTTTCTACATTCTTTACCCCCTTTTATGTTTAATCACAAAGTTGAAAACTTTAATATTTAAATAAAAAATAAATACATAACACTGGCCAGAGTGGTACAGGCCTGTAATCCCAGCACTTGGGAGACTGAGGCAGGAGGATTACTTATTTGCAGACAGCCTGAGCTTCATGGTAAGTCAGAGGTCAGCCTGAGTTACATAGGGAGACCCTGTCTCAAACCTTCCCTCCCCACCCAACAAACTAAATGCCCACTAAATTAGCAAGAAAAGTATAAGGAAAAAATAGTCAATTCATTATTTGGCACCTCACAGTATTTTATACTGTGAAATCTATAAAGGAGCATTGAGAATTAAAGGAATTAACAAACAAGAGATGAATATCTTTGAGCTAAACATCATGTGCACTCACAAAATGATATAGAGATAAAAATGAGAAATTTTTTTCCCATGCAGCAAATCTTGCCTACATACTACTGTATCCTTCAATTTCAATTGTGTAAAATAGCTTTAGCTTCTGATTTTCAGAATATTGCATAAGAAAAGCTCTTCAAGTTTACCCTTATGTGTGCCAGGAAGATATAATACTACAGAAGGAAAGAGACTAATGATCCATTACTAAAAATAACATTCCATCCAAGAAAGAATGACTCAGCAAAGGGGTTACTCAGATGAAGATGTGATTAACTCAAATACACTTGAATGAGAGCACAGATATTTACAAAAATCAAGTTTATTCATACTGTTTACAGTTTATTGTTGTCAAACATAAATATATCTGGTAATTTTGCTAGGAAATGGTAGACATATTGTATTATAAGTAGAAAAAAATCACTTCTCCAAATATCTAAGCAAAAGTTGTAATAATAGGGATTCTAATTTACAAAGATTTAATTCATTATCTAAAACTCTTATTTTAGCAAAAGGATTATGTTTTATAAAACAAGTAAAGAATCAAAAACAATATATATTGTTATAATAGGTCAGTATCTTTGGGGCTGATCCTGGAGTTGAACAGATAAGAGAAGTTTTTGGGTTTTTTCTTTTTCCCCCCCAGAACGTGCTCTAAGAGGGACACTTATTCTTAGCTCCTAATCCCATCCCCCATGAAGTACCCTTAGGAATCACAGTTGGGGAAGAAGATGGGTTGGGCAGAGGGACAAACTGATGCAGGCTCAGTAAAACACTGGATTCACCTCCACGAGGGGCTCTGGGAGTAAAATGGCCCTTCTGAGTTGTCCCGAGTAGGATGAGATGATGAAGCCTTTATATTCCTGCATCAACCAGCCACTGGATGTGGGCTGCCCTAGGGTGGAGAAGCCTTGGGTATGCAGCTCTCTGATACAATCACTTTAGGGATGGAGTACTGAAGGCTGCTACAGACTTAAGTCACAGCAATTGGGCAACAAGTTCTTCATTGGAAGTGGGTCTGCTTAGCACTTCACAGCGTATACTGGAAATATTTTTTTAAAAAGTGAAGTGCAAATGATAAACTTTGTTTAGCTGTTTATAGATCCAAGAAGTGAGAAAAAGAATGCCAAAAGTGGCTCAAGACAAAGTTATAAAACACCTCCCTTCAACCAATGACACAGAAGTGACTGGGTATGATCACTGAAATTAATGATGATTAGTTCCAAGGGATGCAGAAAGGACTTAGGAAGGAATAGAGAAGTTAGTGTTTCAGTGGCCTATAGGAATAGGCTCCATTGTTCCTACTGTATAACTGGCTACTGATTTGTTTTGCTATCAATTTAATAAAGATAATTACTTTTTTAGACTTATTTCTGTCTCAGAAGGAAGAATTAGTTGTTGAAATTATAGTGTTAAAATACCCTGAGGGAAAATGAACATACCATATTAAAAAAAGTAATGGATATGAAATAATTGTGTTCAACTATAAAACATTATTCAAGTATATTCTAAAAATGTAAAGATTTCACACTTTTGTGGAGCACCTATACTATAGTAAATTGTAGAGAGAATGATGAGTTTGGAGTCAGACCTGAGTCAACATCCTAGGTCCATGCAAAAATAATTCAACTCCATTTAATTCAGCAAATATTTATTCATTATATCTACATGACAGATACAATGCAAGGAACAGATCTTAGTTTTAAGTAATGGTGGCACAAATGTTATATTTGAGAAATTCTGGGTAAAAGGAAAATTAGCAAAGAACTCAAAATGAGTAAATAATTTCTCTGTTTCCAAAATGTAGAAAAATATATCCATATGCTAGAAACCTCAGCCTGATGTTCATCTCTTAGATTTCTAGAACAGTATATAATACATGCTTTGTGAGCTTTCAGTTAAGGGGATGTGATCACTAAGAATTGGGACGAATTTTTGGGAATAAATTAAATCTAATTTTTCTGAAGGACTCATAGGTCTGGGGAATAGCATTTATACAGAACACCTATGTCCTATCTTTTTAATGGTACCATGTGCACAAAATGTTAGAATGGAAACTCAATCAGAATAGAATTCAACAAGATCTTTGGTCAGCTTGACAATCAATATAACCTCCATATTCTTCTTTCATTCTGCAGCTCATGATGTTCAAAGTCTCCATGGCTTCTGCTACTTTTTAAACTCCTGACTCCATAGGTACTGTTTCTGGTTTGAATTTTCCCTTACAAAGTATTTATGAGGAAATCAGACTTGACTTAATAATTCATAGAGCAGAGCCAGGCATGGGGGCAGACTCCTGTAATCATAGCACTCTGGATGTTGAGGCAAAAGGATCATCAGTTTGAGGCTAGCCTGAGCTACACAGTGAGATCCTGTCTAAATAAATAAATGAATGAATAAATAAATAAATAAATACAGAAAAGATTTCATAGAACAAAGCAGAAGGTGATTTATGCCAGGAGCAAAAACAACTTTGATGGTCATCTTAGGCATTGCTGATTTTAAAATATTAGTTAGGAGCCCTCAACTTTGCTGTTTACTGGCTTCTCAGTGTAGCATGATCACCATCGTCCTGGATTCTCACATCTATTTTCTTTTTATATTTCCTGTCCTTTCTGTTCTTTTCTTCTCACTTTTTCAAAAACAAAATAACTAAAATCTGTCCTGGTTCTGCAGGATTTCTTTCTATCCTTGAAGACTTATCATCAGCTGACATTGGGCTTCTGTACGGGATGGGAGGCGGGTGATCAGAAGCAGTTATCTGTTTATCTTCTATTCAAAGATGCTTATTAAGGCAGCTTACCAAACACAGGCATGTATACTGTACAATGCACTATGGTAAATAACTTTCTTGTAGCTGGGTACAGGGGCACACACTGGTTGTTCGTGCTGCATGGGAAGCTCAGTTAAGAGAATAGTGCAACTCCAGGAGTTTGAGGCCAGTCTGGGCAACATAAAGAGATGAGGCTCAAAAAAATTTTTTTTCTCAACCTCATTATATGTAGAGTTCTATCTGGTTAATCAGAATGTGAAAATAATGTTAGAGATTTATGGTGGATTATTGTGTCCTCTAAGGTCTAAATTTGGCACTGCCTCACTACTCTAACAAGAACTTGGGTAAAAGATTGTAAGGCAATGAATTGATTGATGTAATAAAAAGTTTGGAATTATAGTCCAAAATGAGAACAGTGCAGCTTTTATTTTGGTGGTGCTGGGGACAGAACCTAGGGCCTCTCTCATGCTAAGCATGTGCTCTACCACTGAGCTCCACCTCCCCACAACACAGTCAATTTTAATAAGTGTAAGCCTTATACTTAGATTCAAAAACTTAGATGGGAGCTAGAGGTACAGTTAAGTGGTAGAGTGCTTACTTAGCATTCTTGAGGCACTGAGCTTGATCCCCAGAACTGCAAAAAACAAATAAAATAAAAAATTTAGTTGAACACATGAGGATTAAAGATACATGGCTTGAGGGTCAATTTATATATCAACTTGGTTTTGCTATTGTCTCCAGTTATTCAATCAAATCTCGTTATTGCTGTAAGGATATCTTGTAGATTCAATCAAAACCTGTAATCAAAAGGTGGTTATTCTAGATAATCTGGGTTAGCTTGATTCAATACATTGCAATGTCTTAAAAATGGAACTGAGGCTTCCCTGAAGAAAAAACTGTACCTTCATACAGGTATTTGAGCATATGCCCAAGGTTATAGCTTGAGTTGCCTGACAGCCTGCCCTTAAGATTTTAGACATGGCCCCACAGCTCCCACAATCATATAAGCCAATCTCATGCAATAAATTCTTTAATATATATCTTTATCTCCCCCCGTCTCTTTTTGCAACAGGATCTCACTATGTAGCCAAGTCTACACAATTGCAATCCTGTCTCTGCAATTTTCCTGCCTTTAGGTCAAACTTATTTAACTTCCCCAACTATTGGGATTACAGATGTGTGCCACTATGGCCAGCTTTGCTTAGTGTTCTTAAGTGAGAAAAGGTTTCAATTTGCTCTGATTTCATTTATGCCTCATTGCTGTGAGTTGGTGCCAAAACCAAGTAGCAAATATTAGAAGCAATGTATACAAGCTATGGTGCTCAGGGAGGTAGGCAACAATTTCCCTGTATTCAAAGGGAACAATCCATTATTAGGATTATTATGTCCAGCTTCAACTAACCTAATATAACACCAGTGAACACTAAGACCACCATTGGGAAGCGCTTTGGGTTCAGGGTAAGTCACAAATTTTATAAGTGTTAAAGAACACCACAAGCAGCCTTGTACAATACAGTAAAATTGTTGTTAGGTGCCATTGAGTCAGATGCGACTCATAGCAACCATATGTACAACAGAATGAAACACTACCCAACACTGTGCCGTGCACATGATCTTTTTATGTTTGAGCCCAATGTTGCAGCCACTATGTTTTGAGTCATGCCACATCAGCAAAAGGAGGTCCCTGAGGCTTTACTCCATTCTCATCATTAAGGTTGACTCTACTTTGAGGAGGCAATTCCTTGCCAGTCATTTCTTGAATGCCTTGAAGCCTGCGGGGGGGCTCATTTTCTGGCACATTTGACAGTGCTCTGCTATTCATAGGATTTTCAATGGCGAATAGTTTTGGAAATTGGCTACTGAGTCCTTCTTTGTCTGTCTTAGTCTGGAAACTCAACTGAAACTTATCCACCATGGGTGGTCCTGCTGGTATCTGTAATACTGGTGACATAGTTTGCAGCATCACAGCAACATGCAAGCCTCCGTAGCATGACAAGCTGACAGACATGGGGATATATTACTATTCTTGTTGTATTTGTTGTTAGGTGCTGTCAAGTTGGGTCCGACTTATAGAAATCCTATGTACAACAGAATGAAATACTTCCTGACACTGTGCCATGCCCAGTACTATGTCCATGCTTCTCCACTATTCATAGGGTTTTCAATGGCAGATTGTTTTGGGAGTGGGTTGCCCGGTCCTTCTCTCTAGCCTGCAGCACCTGGTATTCCCAGGCAATCTCTCATCCAAGGACTAACCAGGCTGACCCTACTTTTGGCTTCCGAGATCAGGCAGTGTGGGATGCCAGGGTGCTCTGGCTACAGATATATTGCTATTAGGCATAACACAACCACTTCCACGTAATGGAAAAGGATCTGATTTAGAAGGTGACATTATTTACTCTCTTCAGCAACAAAATCTCTCTTCAATAACCTCTACCTACCTTATTTGTCAAATTAATTAGTGCTTTTCATTTCTTCTATCCAACTACTTATTGATGTCTATGGCATACCAAATGCTTGGAGCTAGGAGGATACTCTTTAGTACACGTGTGCATTCTGTTCCCACCCCTTGTATGCTTACAAAAATTCAGGAGTACTTGTTCTCCAGTCTGTTTGTATCAACTGTACTGTTATTATAGTTTCAGAATTTAAAAAATATGTAAGATGATTAAATAAAAGTACAAAAAGACATGAATGTGTCTATGTAGAGTAATTGAAACATTATAGAAAATTTGATAATGGAGAGCCACTAAAAATTATCCAATTTAGTTGAAAGTGAGGCACCTTTAAAGAACTAGGAGGAAAGTTTGCAAACATCTGGAAAGATTTTGCTCAAGATTGCTCCAAATGTCTTTGGATCTTCATTCCATTAGGAACCTGAGATGGCAAAATATAGATGATGCAGTTTGATTGTGGTTTATACTAGGAAGGCCAATCAGTAGAACTATGCTAAGTAAAAGGCAGGCCATGTTTCTATGTCAAAAAAATTGTCCGATGAATGTTTCAATGTATATCACTTATATTTTAAACAAATTTACATATGTATATATTTTCATATTACCATTAAAAACTAATCTTCATTTCCTCCTCTGTTTAAGTAAGACATTAATAAAAAAGAAATTCATACATATTTTTACTAAAGAGCATGCATTAAGCTTAAATCAAATGTGTTGATTTTTTTTTTTTTTTTTTTTTTTTTTTAGGCGGGGTTTTATTATGTATCCCAGGCCAGCCTGGATCTTGCTATGTAGCCTAGCTTGGCCTGGAACTTATGATCCTTCTGTCTCCACATCCCAAGTTCTGGAAACACAGGTGTACACCACCACAACCAGCTTGAAAATGATTTTTAAACTTTATAATTGATCACCAATTAAATACTTCACAGACTCTATGGAGATTATATTTTTCTAGAGTCTTCTTGCATGCAGAGAAATCTAATGATGACTTGTGTTTTTGTTAGGGGGAGTTTCAGATTGCTAGACTAGAAAAAAGAGGGTGCTATATTAATTTTAGTTTCTCTTAAGGTATGAGGTTTTCTACCAGAAGAATAGGTGATAAATGTTTTGCCCATATAAATTTTGAGTCTATAGCCATAGCACACCCTGCCATTTGATCCCATCTGATCTCGGAAGCTAAGCAGGGGCAGCCTGGTTAGTCCTTGGATAGGAGACTGCTTGGGAATACCAGGTTCTGGAGGTTAGGGAGAAGGACATGGCAGCCCACTCCTGAAACAATTTGCCTTTGAAAACCCTATGAATAGCAGAGAAGCATGGACATAGTGCCGGGGATGACACAGTGTAGCGAGTATTGCACTCTGTTCTATGTAGGGTCTCTCTATGAGTCAGGCCTGACTTGATGGCACCTAGCAACAACAGTATAATTTTGGAGGTTTTTTTCCCCATGAGACATAATTATCAATTTTACTTATATCATTAGGCCAAATTCTGAATCTATGATCAGCAGACGTTGACAAAATGTAAAGTGTTTATGTGCATAAATACTTATGACTATATTGTAAGGATTTTCAGAAAGCAGTTCTAAAATTTGATTTTAGATTATTCAAAGTCATTTCAAATATACTGTTAGAGAGTATTCTACTTACAATGATTTTTATTTCTCTTCAGAAGATCTTTATTTTGAATTTCTTTTATTTTATGTTGATTCTTCTTTTTTTCCAAAAAGTTTTCTCTCTTATTGATTATCTTATTCAGTTTTCTTTGTTCCAGTGTATGTGATAAAAATTTTTTGACTTTGTTTACTGATACCTACAAAGAAAAAGATTTTTGTTCATTTCTTCCACATGTAACTCTTTTTAAATGAAGCAACAAAAAAGTGAAAAATTCACCTGAAAAAAATACAAGCTTAATGCAATTATTATAATTCATGCTTTATTCAAATCAAAATGACATATTTCTTATTTCACTTTAGGAATCCATATGTTTCACAAATAAAAGCTTTTTAAACCTATTACATTGTCATATAAAGCCCAGAGCCAAGCATTAAAAGCTAAATGTTATAAATAAAATAGTAGGAGAATTTAACCAATTTACTCTTCCACTGGTTAGTTGTCATGGTGATAACAATTGTTCAAACAAACAAAAAGAAAGATGTCAATATTTCTTCACATATTACAACAAATTTATAGTGAATTATGACTTAAAAATGTAAAAACACATTTTCTCAAAGAATTTTTCAGAAGTTATATAATTAACCTATTTTAATTAACCTGATAAGTTTAGAGTTTGTTTTTAAGTGGTAAAAAATAATGCAGCTTTAAAGAGGGAAAATTAAAAAGCCGTATGGAGGTAAATATTCATGGTTTGTTGTTGTTAGGTGCCACAGAGTTGAGTCCCACTCATAGTGATGCTCATAGGGTTTTCAATGACTGATTGTTTAGGGATTGTATGGACAGTAGATTGCCCGGTCCTTCTCCTTATTCATGATTTACATATATACTTTTTCAGGATAAATTATATTAGGAAGCTAATTATTTTCTTTGTCAATTACAAATTCTGTTTTTTTCCATTACCACAATTTGAACTCCCATTTTCTAAGAATACTTTTTAGAATGCCTATGTCCTTTCTGGGCTGGGATTTAGCTCAGTGGGTAGAGCACTGCGCTGCAGTCGCTGAGGTCCCGAGTTCAATTCCCAGCACCGCAAAAGTGGGAGAAGGACCTGGCAATCCACTCCCAAGGCAATCCCAAAACAGTTTGCCATTGAAAACCCTATGAGGGTCGCTATGAGTCAGATACCGACTCGACAGCACCTAACAACAACAACAACATGTCCTTTCTATGTGGAAACAAAGAGAGTAGAGCAGTGACCCAGGAGCCAGAGCATGCAAAGACATGTAGCCATGTAAGGATTTTAAAACAGAAAAGCAAGCATATTTGTAATCCAAGCCACTCAGGAGCTTGTGCAATTTAGTGAGACTATGCCTCAAAAAAAAAATAATAAAATAAAATAAAAAATAAAAAGGGAAATGGGAGTGCTGCTCAGTGGTGGAACACTTGCCTGCAACAACAACAACAACAACAACAAAACAACAATTAAAAAACAAAAAAATCAGCTTTTGTTAACATACCCATTTTAAGTATTTAGTGATTTCTTGGATTATTCACAGACATGTGCAACTGCTACCGATCAGCTGGCAGATATCCTTTTGTTCCACTCAGGTAAAAATTGAAAGTAGGAAAGGAGTAGCTCTTCTAGTGTAGGCAAACCTAGGCCTTTAAGTGTCAAAGGATTATGGGCTGAGCTAAACTCAGAGTTTCATAGCTCCAAGTCCTGAGAACTAGAGTCTTATGGCTTCACACTCCAGAAGCCAGAGACTTAAAGCTCTAGGTGCTCAGATTGGAGGCTTATTGCTCTAGACCTTGATTGCCAGTGGCCCAGAACTTGACAGCTAGTGTAATCCTTGGCTTTTAACAGCAGCAGCAGCAGCAGCAGCAGCAGCAGCAGCAGCACCTAATAAAATAGCTCCTAAACCTTGGGTGTTGAAACTCAGGGTTCCTAACAGCAATGAGTGCCACAGCTCTTGATCCTCAATAGTCAGGACCCTTGGCCCTAGAGTTACAGCTCTTGGGCCATGAGTTTCAGGATCCTCAGCCTTTTAAGTCATTCACAGAAAGCATTGAAAGGATGTTGATAATATAGACTTAATGAAAGCTCAATACAGAGCCATTATAATAGTATTTAACAATGCTTCATAGTGCTTTACCCCTGCCCTAAGTGCTCCAGGTCCCTCTGATCTGTCTCACAACTATTACCAAAAGCAACTTTAGAACATTTTATTACCTCAAGAAGAAAATGTAAATCATTTAACTATCACCATCCCTATTCCCCGATCCTTTCTACTTTTAATCTTAAGCAACTACTAAACCATATTCTGTCTCTGTAGGGTTCAGTATTCCAGACTTTCATGGGCATGGATTCATATAGTACATTTCTTTTTCTTTTAGTGTGACTATTTTTTTTCATCTAGGATTTTTCTAAGGTTAATCTATGATGTAGCATGTATCAGCATTTCATTCTTTTTATGGCTAAATAATATTTCTTATATGGCTAAAGCACATTTTGTTGATCAACTCATCCAATTATAGACATATGGGTTATTTCCACCTTTGGGCTGTTAAGGGTAGTGTTTCTTTAAATATTCATGTACAAGTTTGTAGAAAAGTAAGGACTCTTATTGTAAGGTGGACAGATTCAACAAATAAAAATATAAGAAGGCCAGTTAAATTTGAATTCTTCATAAGCAAGTTTTTTTTTTTTTTTAGTGTAACTATGTCCCAAATATTGCACATTAGTAAATAAAACCACAATATATAATGTCTCAAGTCAGTGGTTGCTCTCCTTCATGCTGTCATTCAGTGACCCACACAGACAGATGCTCTGGCAGCATCAGGATGTAGATTCCAGGATCTCCCTGGGTTTCAATATCTCCCAGACAGGAAGGGAAAGAGCACAGAAGGTCATGTGCAGAAAAGGTTTTCATTTGTTTGGTTTCATGTGGTTAGCTTTTGTTCTTTTCTTTAGTAGGTCAGCCCTGGAAGTGGCACATAGGACTTTCAGCCAACTTCCATTGGATCAACCTCAGTTACATGGTCCCATCTAACTGCAAGAGGGGCTGGGAAACATTACCTAGGTATTGAGAAGAGAACATCAACTTTGATGAGCTTCCTGCATTCTCTGTTAGAATGGAATTATCATATCTTATTGCCACTAATATAATGGCATTTAAATTTCCAACTCAAAAATAACCAGAACTAATTTAAAGAGGCAATATGAGCTCAACAAATGCCTGTGATTGTTGGGTGTCTCAACCTCCTTTTTCTACAGAGGTTAGTGTTTCCTAACTGTCTTCCTCTCTTTCCTATTGGGAATG
The DNA here is from genome assembly GCA_007922755.1 of Pedetes capensis. Taxonomy (NCBI): domain Eukaryota; kingdom Metazoa; phylum Chordata; class Mammalia; order Rodentia; family Pedetidae; genus Pedetes; species Pedetes capensis. The sequence continues at coordinate 30,233 of VMDO01006253.1, read as the reverse complement.
GGCAGAACAGCCAGCTAGAGCAAGGATTAGGGTGACTTGGAAGACAGAGAGGCTTTCTCTGTCTCTCAAAAGCATCCAAAGACTTACAATTCAATAACTAATATTTATTGAGCATTTCTCTCAGGCCCTTGTTCTAAGAGCTGGAGATATAGCTGTGAATAAAGTCTTTACTCTCATGAAGTTGATTTTCTGGTGGGAAAGATAATCATCAACTGATAAAATGAAGTTTTTAAAAAAGGTTAATGAGATGGACCCTCATGTGTCTGTCAGCTTGTTGTGCTATGGGGGCTTGCATGTTACTATGACGCTGAAAGCTATGTCACTGGTATCTCAGGTATCAGCAGGGCAACCCATGGTGAACAGGTTTTAGCTAAGCTTCCAAACTAAGACAGACTTGGGAGAAGGACTTGGCAGCTCACGCCCAAAACAATCAGCCATTGGAAACCCTATTAATAAAAGAGAAGCACTGTCAAATATAGTACAGGTAAATGAGACCCTCCAGGCTGGAAGACATTCAAGAAATAAGTGGAAAAGTGCTGCCTTCTCAAAGTAGAGTTGACTTTAAAGATGGGAATGGAATAAAGCCACTGGGACCTCCTTTTGCTGGTGTAGCACAACTCAAACTGAGAAGAAACACATTGACTGCACCAATGGGCTCGAACATAAAAAGATTGTATGCATGGCACAGTGTTGAATAGTGCTTCATTCTGCTGTGCATAGAGTTACTGTAAGTCAGACCCAATTTGACTGCACTCAACAACAAAGAGAGGGGAGTGATACAAGTCAGTGTTATTTAATATAAAGTGGTTATGTACAAGTTCTCTCACAACATTTGAGCGGACTCCTGTGGGAAGGGAAGGAGTTAATCATGTAGATACCTCAGGAAAGATAGTTCTGGCAGGGGAACAGGAAATGCAAAGGCCCTACAGCAGGTGTGTAAGGAGGTGGCCCAGCTTCAGTAGAGTGAGTGAGTGGGAAGAATGGTTAAACAGTGAGGCAGAGAGGCAGCTCTGAGATCAAGCTCAGGATTTCAAATGGTGTTCTATGGGAACTGGAGACCTGTGGAAGGTTCTGAGCAAAGGAGTGATCATGACCAACTTATTTCCCTTCCCTTCCCTTCCCTTCCGGTCTCTTTTCTTTTCTTCTTTTCTTTTCTTTTTTCTTTCCATTCCCTTTCCTTTCCTTCTCTTCTCTTTTCTTTTCATTTTTTCTTTCCTTTCCCTTTTCCTTCCCCCCTTTTCCTTTCCTTTCCTTTCTTTCCCGTCCCCTCCCTTCTCTTCCCTTTTCTTTTCTTTTTGTTTTTCTTTCCTTTCCCTTTCCTTTCCTTGTCTTCTCTTTTTTAAATTTTTTCTTTCCTTTCCCTTTCCCTTCCCTTCCCTTCTCTTCCCTTCCCTTCCCTTCCCTTCTCTCTCTCTCTCTCTCCCCCACCCCCCGCCTTCCTTTTGCTGTACTGGGAGGCTGAACTCAGGGTCTTGCACATACTTACGAGCACTCTACCACTGAGCTCCAACCTTAGCCCCTCTTTTTAAAGCTATTTTTTAAATTGAGATAGGGTCTTCTGAAGTCACACAAGCTGTCTCTGGCCTCGAAGCTGAAATCCTCATGCCTCCGCCTCCCAGGTTGTCTGACTGATTACTTTCAAAGGATCACTTTAGCTGTTGTATATATTAGAGGAAGAGTTGGAAAAAGAGATCAACTGATATAATTCAGGCAAGCTGGGCCCAGTGGCTCATGCCTGTAATCTCAGTGATTCAGGAGGCTGAGGCAAGAAGATTGCAAGTTGCAGGCCAGAGGCAGCCTGCATAACTTAGTAAAACACTCACTGGAAATAAAAAATAAAAAAGAGGCTGAGGGTACAGCTCAGTGATGGAGTACTTGCTTAGTATGTATGAGGCTCTGGGTTCAACCACTTAGAACTTAAAAGAGAAGAAGAAGAAGGAAAAGAAGAAGAAGAAGAAGAAGAAGAAGAAGAAGAAGAAGAAGAAGAAGAAGAAGAAGAAGAAGAGTAGGAGGAGGAAGAGAAGGAGGAAGAGGAGGAGGGGGAGGAGGAGGGGGAGAGGAGGAGGGGAGGAGGAAGAGGAAGAAGAAGAAGAAAAAGGAAGAAACCAGGCAAGAATTGATGCTGGTAGTTGTGAGGATCCAATAAGTTAATGGAGGGGAAGATCTTTGTACATAGTAAACAATAAATATCAGCGACTATTACTATTATATTTACTATATATGTTTTCTATGTAAACAAATGTTTCTGTGTTTCTGCTTTAGATTCTAAACTACTAGAAAAGGTCTTCTGTCTCTTTAATTTGCTCTGTTCATTAGTGAACTAAGATGATGTCCTGAACCTGGGAAATTAGTAAGCCTTTGTTACTTTGAAACACAGGTTTAGAAAAACCCTCTAAATATCTTAAAACCTTTTTACTAGTGAAAATACTTACATGCCATACACTTTTGGGCTAATTTTATTCAGAGACACTGAACAACAATTTTAGCATATCTTAGACTTCTCTTGCTGCTTGAGCAGTATCGGATGGTGACTATATTAGCCCCCAAATCCCACACTTGTTCTTTAATAGAATTTCACAGCAACAACATGACTAATGCTAAGGGGACTTTAGTAGGCTCCTCAAAAAGTTTTTGGGAGGCAGAAATTGTGAAACAATGAAGCAATGTAGCAACCCAACATTTAACAACTAGAATACATCACTCATTCATTCCTTTAACACATTCATTTTAGGTGTTCACTAGGAGCTGAAGAGATATTAGCAAATAAGATAGAAGCATTTTCTGATATTATGGAGTTTCTGTTTGTCTGCAAGAAGGCATGCAATAGCCAGTAAACAAATAAATGATCAAGTTATTATCAGATGTCAATATGTGCTATGAGGAGAATAAAACAAGGAGGTGTAAAAGTGAAATTCAGGGTGAAGAGGGGTTGGTAATAGCTAATTTAGATTGGGTACTGAACAGGTGACTTTATAGCCAAGAATTTAATGACAAGGAAGCAATACTGCATAAATATGGGGGCAGAAGGAACAGCAAATACCAACACCCTAGTTGGGAAGAAATTTGCATGTTCCAGGAATGAGAGTAAGGCTCAGGTGCTAGAGCAGTGTGAGCTAAGGAGAGAATTATACAAGAAAGACAGAGAAGGAGGAGTCATATCATAGAGGGACATGGTAAAGAGCTGATGTTTTATTCAAAGCCCAAGGGGATGCCACTGGAGAGTTTAAACTGACAAACTCTGACTTATATTTTAGAGAGAGAGACTGTTCTGGCTGACATGTTACACAGCATTCAGAGTGGGAGCAGGAAGAACAGTTTGGAGGCCACTGCTGTCAATGAAGTGAGGGATGAGGTGATGCAGATGAGTACAGAAGCAATGGACAAAAACTCCATGGACAGATTTAGGTATGCTTTAGAGGTAGCACAGATAGGAACTGACAATGGACTGGGTATAGAGGTAAGAGAAATGACAGAGTCAAGGATAGCTTCCTGGTTTTTGCTAGACCAGCTGAATAGACAGAGATTCCAATTTTAGGGTGGAGAAGAATAGAGGCAGGGTGAATTCTGAAGGGAATCAAATACTCCTCCAACCAATACATGAACCTGAAATGTCTCCAAAGTATGTGGCTATACTGTATATGGGAAAACAGAATGTATTTGTCTAAAAGCAGAGTGAGTCATGTCTGGTATGGATTGGGAAATGAGCATCATTCTTTACAAATGATAAATAGGTAAGAAGTTAAATAACTGGAAGGGGAAGACTCTTTGCCTATCAGTGATTTACTTTTTCTAGGGTTCCATGATCAAATATATTTCTTCCTTTCCTTAACTATCTGTGTCCCTTTATCTTTCCTGGCACCTATGCTCCTAAATAGTCGTTGCTCCTTGGCACTGTGGCCAGGGGTCTAGATCAGGAGGTAGAGTGGCACACTGTGCTCTCTGAGGCCCTAGGTTTGATCCCCAGCACCACAAAGATGGGAGAAGGACATGGCATCCCACTCCCAAAACAATCCTGAAACTTTCAGCTATTGAAAAACCTATGAGGATTGCGATGAGTAGGACATGACTTGAGGGCACATAACAACAGCAACAACAGACAACTTTCAGGGGCTGGAGGATTGGGGTTTAGCTCAGTTGGCAGAGTGCTGCTCTGCACATTCTGAGAACCCAGATGTGATCCCTAGCACCACAAACATGGGAGAAGGGTGAAGCAGTCCACTCCCAGAGTAATCAGCTGTTGAAAACCCAATGAGGGGCTCTCTGAGTTGGACTTGACTGGGTGGTACCTAACACAACAATAACCTTGGCACTGTGTGATATACTAAATTTTTCCAGAAAGAAAGAAAGAAAGAGAAAGAAAGACAGGAAGGAAGGAAGGAAGAAAATGGAAGGAATGAAGGAAAGTATAAAAAGAAAAGAAAAGAAAAAGAAAAAACAATACAACAAAACTCTGGAAAATAGAGGAATGCTAGGTAAGAGCTTACTGAAGTCATCAGTGAGGACAATAGCAATGACAATCCAAACCTAGATCATCACCTCCACACTGATGGCTCTTGCCATAGTGAGAGAACAAGATGCCACAAGGCAATTATGTGGCAGGAAGAACAGGGACTGCTGCCACTGGTTTGATAATAGAGAGGAAATAAGTTTCTAGTTCCTCCTACGTATAGGTCTATAGCCATACCACCCTATCATCTGATCTCCTTAAATCTAAGAAGCTAAGCAGGGTTGGGCCTTGTTAGTACTTGGATGGGACACTGTCTGGGAATACTAGATGTTGTAGGTTTGGGAGAAGGATGCGGCAGCCCATTCCTGAAATAATCAGCCATTGAAAACACTATGAATAACAGAGAAGCACTGACAATAGTACCAGGAAGGGCATAGTGTTGGGTAATGTTTCAGACCTGACTTAACGGCACCTAAGAACAACAACAACTTGTATAGCTCCCCCGTGTCTGTCAGCTTGTTGTGCTGTGGAGGCTTGGTTGTTGCTATGAGGCTGAAAACTATGCCACTGGTATTTCAGATACCAGCAGGAACACCCTTGGTACACAAGTTTCAGCTGAGCTTCCAGATTAAGACAGAATAGGGAGGACTCGGCAGCCCACTCCTGAAACAATTAGCCATTGAAAATCCCATGAATAAGAGAGAAGCACAAATGTTGTTGTTGTTGTTGTTGTTGTTAGGTGCCATAGAGTCATGCCTGACTCATAGCGACCCTCATAGGGTTTTCAATGGCTGACTGTTTTGGGATTGCCTTGGGAGTGGATTGCCAGGCCCTTCTCCCATTTTTGAGGTGCTGGGAATTGACAGGACCTCAGAGACTGCAGCGCAGCGCTCTACCAACTGAGCTAAATCCCAGCCCACTGTCAAATATAGTGCCAGAAAATGAGCCTCCTAGGCTGGAAAGCATTCATGAAATGAGTGGGCAAGAGTTGCTTTCTCAAAGTTGTTGTTGTTGTTAGGTAAATGTATTTTGCTATAAGAAAAACTAGATCTCCCTAGGTCATTGTTTCTCACAATATAGCTCCTGGAACAACAGCATTATCATCTCATAGGAATTTGTAAGAAATGACAATTCTTGGCTCCATCTCAGGTCTACTGAATCAGAAATCCTATGAGCGAAGCAATCTGTTTTAACAAGTCTTCCATTCAGGCTAACATTTGAGAGTTCCTGCCCTAGGTAACAGTGGAAGAAGGTAGTCAGCAAATGAAGTGGAATCAGAGCATGCATATAAAATAATATGAAAATTTGTATCACTCCTCAAGCAGTGAAGATATGTGCACATATAGCAAAGACTCACAGAAGAACAGATGTTGTTTGTGTTACAGTTTTCAATCAGAAATTTAAACTATGCTAGATTACCAGCTTTCTAGATCTTAAATAAATATATATAGCATGTGGTTGAAAAAAGGGAAGATGGGGAATTTTGAACTTTATAATCTCATTGTTTTAGTAGGTTCCTTGCCTTAAAGTAGGATTTTATTTATGAGCTGCTTAAACTGAAGCAAATGTGCTTTTGGTAATTGTCTTAGTGCTTTTCATTTTTCTAGACTATTGTCAATTAAGAACAGAAAACAACAACAATGAAAAGAATAGAAAATAATCTTAGGATACATGTTCTTAATATGTTTAAGGTTATCTTAAGTGAAGAAAATATGTTAGATGCAATAAATTTTCCTGTGTTAAAAGAAATAATTTATCCATCATTAAAATATTTCTTCCTTCTTGAAATGAGGAGGAGAAACAATGTAAAGGGATAAGGGGGGAGAGGACAATCTCAATGTAAATGATGCAACTTCATGAGTACATGTGAAAAATGGGAAAACATAACTCAGGTATGTATATTGTTGTTGTTGTTAGGTGCCGTCAAGTTGGTATCCGAATCATAGCGACCCTCATAGGGTTTTCAATGGCTGACTGTTTCGGGATTGTCTTGGGAGTGGATTGCCAGGTCCTTCTCCCATTTTTGCGGTGCTGGGAATTGAACTCGGGACCTCAGAGACTGCAGCACAGCGCTCTACCAACTGAGCTAAATCCCAGCCCCCAAGTGTATATATGGGTTTTATTAAATATTAGTCAAAAGATTCCATAAACCTCGTAAATTGATAAAAGTGTAACCCAAAGTGATATAATAGTTGTATAATGGAAAAAGCAAATGCTGTATTATGCTGTACCCCACCAATATTTACCAATAAATGGGGAAAAAGATATTTCTTCCTCTTGGCAAAGCCATTGCTAATTATTATATTTGTAAATCTAACATTTGTTGTTGTTGTTGTTAGGTGCCATCGAGTTGGTATCCGACTCATAACGACCCTCATAGGGTTTTCACTGGCTAACTGTTTTGGAATTGCCTTGGGAGTAGATTGCCAGGTCCTTCTCCATCTAACATTTAGTGCCTCCAAATAAAAATATCTAAGAATAACAATATCTCCAAATTAGATATCTAAGGATAGCTTCTGAAATGTAAGAAATAGTGAAGTAGTAAGGAAAAGGGGAAACATAAAATAGCATGAGTAATACAAATAATACAGTGTTAATGTGAAATTTCTATTAATTCCTAAATGTATTACATTATAAGGGTTGTTGTTGTTAGGTACCATCGAGTCAGGTCTGACTCATAGTGACCCCAGGTACAACAGAAATAAACGCTCCCTGATTCTGTACCATGCACATGATCTTTTTTATTTTTGGGGGGGTACTGGGATTGAACCCAGGGCGTTGCGCTTGCATGTTTTGCAAGTGCTGCACCACTGAGTGGCAACCCCAACCCATATTTTACTTTTTGAGACAGGGTCTCACTCCAAGTGCTGCACCACTGAGTGGCAACCCCAACCCATATTTTACTTTTTGAGACAGGGTCTCACTAAGTTATGCAGACTTCCTCTGGTCTTCAACTTGCGATCCTCCTGCCTCTGCCTCCCCAGCCGCTGGGATTACAGGTGTGCACCACCGCCACCGGCTCCATGCACATGATCTTATTTGTTTAAGCCCATTGTTGCAGACACTGTGTCAATCCATCTAATGGAGGGTTTTCCTTTTTTTTTTTTTTTACGTGCCACTTTCCCAAACATGACGTCCTTTTCCAGGGATTGGTCCCTCCTGACTACATGTCCAAAATACATAAGATACAGTCTAGCCATCCTTGCTTCCAAAGAGCACTCTGGTTACACTTCTTCTTGGACAGATCTGTTGGTTCTTTTGGCAGTCCGTGGTATATTCAATGTTTATCTCTAGCACCATAATTCCAAAGCATCAATTCTTCTCCTGTCTCCCTTGTTCAATGTCCAACTTTCACAACCAATGATGTGACTGAAAATACCTTGGTATGAGTCAGGTACACCTTTGTCTTAAATGTGACCTCTTTACTTTCCAATATTTAAAGAGATCTTTTGCCACAGATTTTCCCAAAGCAATGTGTCTTTTGATTTCTTGACTGCTGCTTCCATGGATGTTGATTGTAGAACCAAGTAAAGCAAAATCATGGACAACTTCAGTTTTTTTCCCATTTATCATGAAGTTGCATACTGACCCAGTTGTAAGCATTTTTGTTTTGTTGATGTTGAGTCACAATCCATAATAAAGGCCATGTTCTTAGATCTTCATCACAAAATGTTTGAAATCTTTTTTACTTTCATCAAACAGAGTTGTATCATCTGCATAATGCAGATTGTCAATGAATCTTCCTCCAACCCTGGTTCTTCTTCATAGAGCCCAGCTTCTCAGATTATTTACTCAGCCTAGAAATTGAAGAGATATGGTAAAAGTACACAGCACTGATGCACACCTTTCTCAACTTTGAACCAGGTAGTGTTTCCTTGTTCTGTTCAAACGACTGCCTCCTGGTCCATGTACAGATTCCTCATGAGTACAATTAGGTGCTCTGATATTCCCATTCTTCCCTGTGTTATCTATAAGTTGTTATGATCCACACAGTCAAATACCTTTGCCTAGCCAATATAACATAGATAGACATCTTTCTGATATTCTCTGCTTTTAGCTAAGATCCATCTGACATCAGCAATGATGTCCCTGGTTCCCCACCCTCTTCTGAATCCAGTTTAATTTTCTGGCAGTTCCTTGTTTATACACTGCTACTGTAGCTTTTGAATGATCTTTAGTAAAATTTTGCTTGTATGTGGTATTAATGATATTGTTTGATAGTTTCCATATTCAGTTAGATCTCCTTTCTTGGGAATAGGCACACATATAAATCTCTTCCAGTCAGTTGGCTAGGTAGCTGTTTTCCAAATCTTTTGGCATAAGCAGGTGAGCACCTCCAGTGCTGCATCTGTTTGTTGAACCATCTCTATTGGTATTCTATCAATTCCTGGAGGCTTATGTTTCACCAGTTCCTTTAACACAGTTTCTACTTCATCCATCAATACCATTGGTTCCTGATCATATGCAACCTTGAAATGCAAGTCTTGAAATGACTGGTTATCCATCAGTTCCTTTTTGTGTAATGACTCTGTGTATTCCTTCCATCTTCTTTGATGTTTCCTGTATCATTTAATATTTTTCCTGTAGAAACTTTTACTATTGCCACTCGAGGCTTGACTTTTTTCTTCAATGCCTTCATCTTGAGAAACCTAGAGTTTCACCCACTGAAAACCCAGTGTGTTCTTTCCTTTTGGTTTTCTGTCTCCAGCTCTTTGCACATGTCACTATAATAAATTATTTTGTCTTCTGAAGCTGCCTTTTGAAGTCTTCTGTTTAGTTCCCTAAGTTCATCATACATCATATCTTCCTTTTACTTTATCTGCTTGATGTTAAAGGGCATGTTTCGGAGTCTCTTTTGACATGTAATCTGGTCTTTTCTTTTTTTCCTGACTTTTTAATAACCTTTTTCTTTCCTCATGAATGATATCCTTGATGTCATGCCACAACTCGTCTGGTCTGCTATCGTTTGTGTTTAATGCATTAAACCTGTTCTTGATGTGGTCTCTGAACTCAGGTGAGATATACTCAAGGTCATACTTTGGCTCTCATACACTTACTCTAATTTTCTTCAGTTTCAGTTTGAACTTGCATTTGAGAAGTTGATGATCTGATCCACAATCAGCATCTGGTCTCATTCTGACATTTGATATAGAGCTTTCCATCATCTCTTTCCACAAATACAGCCAATTTGGTTCCTGTATGTTCCATCTGGTGAAGTCCATGTATATAGTCACCATTTATGTTGGTGAAAAAATGTGTTTGCTATGAAAAGGTCATTGGTCTGACAAAATTCTATCATGCAATCTCCAGCATTGTTTCTGTCATCTATGCCATATTTTCTGAATACTGAGCCTTCTTTTTTGTTTCCAAGTTTTGCATTCCAATCACCAGTAATTTTCAGTATGACCTGATTGCATATTTGATCTATTTCAGGTTGCAGAAACTGGTAGAAATCTTCCCTATCCTCATTTGTGGCCTTAGTAGTAGGTGTATAAACTTGAATAACAATCATATTAACTGGCCTTCCTTGTAGGCATATGGATATTATTCTATCACTGACAGCATTGTGTTTGAGAACAGATCTTGAAATGTGTTCTTGAGGATGAATGTAATCCCATTTCTCTTTAGTTTGACATTTCCAGCATAGCAGACCATATGATTATCTGACTCAAAATGGCCCACACTAGTCCATTTTAGCTCACTGATACTGATACCTAGAATGTCAACATTTATGCACTTCATTTCTCTTTTAACAATTTCTAACTTTCCTAGATTCATATGATGTATGTTCCATGTTCCATTTATTAATGGATGTTTACAATTGTTTCTGCTCATTTTGAGTCATGCCACACTAGCAAATGGAGTTCCCTGGGGCTTTACTCCATTTCTGTCATTAAGGTACACTCTATTTTGAGGAAGCCACTCTTCTTCAGTAGTCGTTTGAGTGCCTTCCAACCTAGGGAGCTCATTTTTGGGCACTATATCTGACAGCGTTTCTCTGCTATTCATAGGATTTTCAATGGCTAGTTTTTTCGAGAGTGGGTTGCCAGGTCTTCCTCCTTAGTCTGTCTTAGTTCGGAAGCTCAGCTGAAACCCGTCCACCTTGGGTGACCCTGCTAGTATCTGAGATACCAGTGGCATAACTTTTAGCCTCATAGCAACATCCTAGCCCCCACAATATGGCAAACTGACAAAAGTGTGAGATATTATACAGGTAGTTTTCTATAAATTCAGGGAACATAAAGAACTGATAAATACTGGAGTCTGTATTCATATTATCCATTTACATGCAATGAGCAGAAAATTATGAACATATAACCATGTCAAGTATTAATACTATAGATCAGGGGTCTCTAACTCTGGGGCCACACAACAGGAGGGGAGCAGCACGTAAGTGAAGGAAATTTCATATGTATTTAGCTGTTCCCTAGTACTCACATTACTGCCTGAGTCATGGTTTGAATATAAAATGTCCCCCAAAGGTCACATGCTTCAATGTTTGGTCACTAGTTGGTAGTACTATCTGTGATGGTTGTTGTTGTTAGGTGCTGTTGAGTCATGTCCAACTCATAGAGACCCTTATAGGGTTTTCAATGGCTGAGTGTTTTGGGATTGCCTCAGGAGTGGATTGCCTCATCCTTCTCCCTTTTTTGCCATGCTGAGAATCAAACTTGGGACCTCAGAGACTGCAGAACAGTGCTCTATCAACTGAGTTATGAAATTGTGGAATGTTTGGGAGATGAGACCTAGCTTTGTGGAAGTTGCTCCCTGGGGGAGGGCATTTGCAGATTTTTACTCTATACCTGCATCCAAGTCTCTATGTCTCCTGCCCCATGATGCCATGAGGCCATCTAATAAAAGCTCTGCCTTCTGCCACTGCCATGACTGCTGCAGCCACCTTTAGGGAATGATCTACTAACTGTGAGCTTCCAATAACCTTTTCCTTGATAGATTGTTTTGGTTTTATGGCAACAGCAATGACAGCTAACTAATGCAGAAAACTGGCATCAAGAGTGGGTTTGTTGCCATGCAGAAACCTAAGCATGTGGTTCTTAGGCCTTTGGAACTTGTTTATAAGAGGAGTTTGAAGAGTTTGGACATGTGGGTGAGAGAAGTTCTGGAGGGTTTGAGGACAGTTATGGTGAGAGTAAGGAAGACCAGAATGCTGCTGCTGATAAAAATACAGATGGGACTCACAGGGTTATAGAGAAAAATGTGGACTCTATTGGACCTTGGATTAATGGCATCCAACAACAACAAGAACAACAATAACAACAACATGTTGTTTTCTAGCAAAGAGAATATGTGCCTTCTGCCCATGTCCTAAAGATTTGAGTGAGGCCAAATTTAAAGGTAATGGACTAATTAAGTTGGTGGGCAAGATATTGGAGGTGTATATTGCTTACTACTTACTGCATTCAGCCAGATTTATGGAATACTAGAGAAAATAGAAAAACAAAAAGAAAGGTACAGTTTAAAGAGACAAAAAGCTGAGGCAGTGAGGGTTTGTCTAAAGTTACTGCAAACAAGGCCATTTTGGTCAAGGAGGCCATAATTGTTAAAGAGATATGCTCTATTAAAAAGAACAATAAAGATGGCCCAGACCTCTCCCATCTAGACTTCAGGGTTTAAGACTAAAAATTCATTTTAAAAGGGAGTGTTTAAAAAGTTGTGTTATTGACACACTCCTGAAAAGAGGCCAACTAAGTAAAATGATTTCTTGGGCTGGGCATACAAATACTGCTGCAGCAACAATGGTTTGAAAGGATGAAGCTAAACTCTCAAGCTAGCAGCAAATTTTGGTGATATCTGTGTGGTGTTGGTTTTCCAGGTATTCAGAATTCAAGAGTTAATGAGTTATGCACTCCATTTCTCTTTTAATAATTTCTAATTTTCCTAGATTCAAACTATGTATATTCCATGTTTGAATTATTAATCAATGTTTACAGTTGTTTCTGCTCATTTTGAGTCATGCTACATTAGCTACATTAGCAAATCCCAAGGCAATCCTGGAACAGTCAGCCATTGAAAACCTTATGAGGGTCGCTATGAGTCGAATACTGACTCGTGTTGTTAGCACCTAACAACAACACATTAGCAAATGTGTACCAGAGTTGGGTTTCCTGAGGAGCTCCCCTATAGAGTTGATATTTGAAGGTTTGTGGGTGCAGCCTAAGCAGTAATGGAGACCCCAGGATGTTGGAGATGCCATCACTGTGAAATGTTTGCCTAGGGAAGCTGCAAGCAAAAATTGGGGCCATCCTAAGAAAGCCATTGGTGCTGCAAATGGCAGGGGCACAGGAGTGGATCCATGTAAGCCTATTCAAATTCAGATGATGCCAGATGCCAGATAATTTCACATGTGCTGGAAGCTAGACTTGAACTGACAGGTTTTGCTTGTCCAGTGGGATATCAGTCTTGTTGTGGACCAATCTTTCCTTTCTGTGCTTCCATTACTCCATTTTGGAATGGGAATGCTTACTCTGTGCCTTTAAAATTTGGAAGTGAGTAATCTATGTTTTTATTTTATTTTTAATTTTTTATATTTTTTAAGGGGTCCACAGCTAAGTTTGCCTTGAGTCTCAGTGGAGACTTGGACTTTTAAGCATGGTTGAGGCTATTAAGACAGGGGACTTTTTTTTTTTTGTGGTACTGGGGGTTGAACCCAGGGCCTCACGCCTGCATGCTCTGCAAGTGCTGAACCACTGAGCGTGTGCACCCCCAACCCATTTTTTTTTCTACTTTTGGAGAAAGGGTCTTGCTAAGTTATGCACACTGCCTCTGGTCTCAAACTTGCGATTCTCCCACCTCCACCTCCCAAGACACTGGGATTATAGGCATGTGCCACCATGTTTGGCTTGACTTTGGGGACTTTTAAAGTTGGACTAAATGTATTCTGCATTATGAGATGGCCATGGACATTTGGGGGCTAGGGATAGAATGTCATGGTTTGAATACAAAATGTCACCCATAAATCATGTGCTTTAATGTTCAGTCTCTGGTTGGTGGTGCTGTTTGTGGAGGCTACCAAAAATTTGGGAGGAAGGATCTTGTTTTGCAGAAATGGTTTCCTGGGGTTGGGCCTTTGGAGGTTTTTACCCAGGACTCAAGACCCAGATGTGTCTCTCTCTGCCCAGTGATGTTGTGAGGCAATTTGCCATGAGCCTTGCTCCCTGCCCCTGCCATGCCTGCCCTGACATCTTTATGGACTGATCCATTAACTATGAGCTTCCAATAAACTAGTTTCAATTGGTTTTTCTGCTATAGCGATGACAGCTAACTAACACAAGTGGTATTAGATTGTCTTCCATTAAAGCAGTCTCTGGTTGGGGACCACTGCTATAGTGAACAAGTGGATTATTAAAACTCCATAGACCTATTTCTGAAATTAATCTCAGCACCTCTTTCTTCTTAACTTTTACTTAACTTTTACTACTAATAGATACCTTCTGTTCATTTCCTGATAAAAATATTGCTAAAATGATATTAGTTTATTCTATCAAGCACATGCAAATAAGTTCAACATCAGTAATCATTAGGGAAATACAAATAAAAACCATGATAACATACCACCTCACATCCATTAGGATGGCTACTGTTTAAAAGAATCAGAAAACAAAATCTCCAGAAAATAACAGGGGTTGGAGAAAGTGGATCTTTTCTTCACTATTGGCATAAATGTACAACAATACAAGCCATTGTGGAAAACTAATGACATTTCCACAAAAAAATAAAAATTGAATTACCATGTGAATTAAGAGTTCCACTTTGGGTATATCTACCCCAAAGAATTGGAAACAAGGTCTTAAAGAGATATTTGTACACCCATGTTTGCAACAGATTATTCACGATATCCAGAAAGTATAAGAAACTCAATATCACTTGATGAGGGAATGAATAAATAAAATGTGGTACATTTTATTTCAGCCTTAAAATGGAGGGCATTGTAGCATATGAATGAATTTGAGGAAATTATGTTAAGTGAAAGAAATCAACCACTAAAAAGCAAACAAACAACCAACTGTGTGTTTCCACTTTTATAAAGTACCTAGAACAATCACATTCATAGAGATAGAAAGTATAAGGTTAATGCCAGGGACTAGGGGTAGAGGGGCATGGAGAGTTGTTATTTAATTGGTATAGAGTTCCAGTTTTACCAGATAAAAAGAATCCTGGAGATTAGTTGCACAATGTCAATGTAATTAACACTACTGAATAGTACAATCAAAACTGGTTAAGATGGTAAATTTTATATAATATATATTTTACCATAATTAAGCTGGGCATTGGGGCACATGCCTGTAATCCCAGCAACTCGGGAGGCTGAGGCCAAAGGATCACAAGTTCAAGGCCACAAGTAACTTGTGTGAATTAGCAAGACTGTATCAAAATAAAAAAAATAATAAAAGAGAGCCCATGAGTGCAGTTCAGTGGCAGAACACTTGCCTGGCATGCATGAGGCTCTGGGTTCAACCCCCGAATACTGCAAAACACCAAGCCAACCAACCAAAAACAAAAAACCTAGATTCTAACATACTTTCAGTCTCACAGATTTGGAAAAAGGATCATGGTCATACAGTCCTGAACCATCAACTCTAAGCCAAGTAAGAAGGGAAATGAGGACAAGGGGGAGAGGACACTATGAGCAGTTAAAAAGGCAACTGGATTTGAGGTCCTGGTGAGATTGGAGCATTTATGGAACAACCTGGAAAGATTCCAGTGGACACCAGAAACTTGGATTCTAGAAATTTTAATTTGGACAAATCAATTAACATTGTGACCATTCAAAAGGAGAAAAGAATATGATTGCCAAGAGGCTAGGATTCGTAAATATTGAAATCTCTAAGAATGAAGCAGGAGAAGAAAGGAGGCAAAAGACCACATGCTACTTTTCTGTCCTCGTCTGTTATTACTTTCCAATAAGAATGTAGCAACAAGGAGGGAGGATACATACCACCCTATTAATATAAGTGGGTGGGAGAAAATGCTTGAGAGACCATCAGGGAAAGAAGTCCTCAGGAGATACCCAGGTTTCAGTTGAAATGAAGGTAAGGGAAACATTTAGAGAAGTCTCATGCCAAGATACATGATTAGAAAGAAAACAAATGCCTAAGGCATGAAGAATCCATATATTTTAGGACCACATGTTGAATGGTATATTTAATTAAATCAGTAAATCTTTACTGTATCTACCACCTGCAAAGCACTGCACTAAAAAATCCAAAAAAGTTATTATCTTATACATCAGAAGCTCAGAGTCAAGCTTAAGCAGTGCCAACAGAGGCTTAATAAAGCATGAAGCAACATTTAGAACTCTGAAAAATTTGAATATAATAGACATTGTGTTGAATGAATGAGTACCTTGAAAATTTATGCTACTAACATTTCTTAAATTTTATTTTTTATTTTAATTTCTTGCTTTCTGTTTTATTTTATTTTGTTTTGTTTTGTTTTTTTTTCCAGATTGGGGACAACTAAGTTGCTGACATTGGTCTCAAACTCGTGATCCTCGTGCCTGCCTCCTAAGTGCTAAGGTTACAGCCATGCACCACAGTGCCCTAAGCTTAAGATCTTTAAAATTTTAATGGGTCTGACTATCCAAATATGTAAATAAATTCAAAATGTGAATAAGAACCACTTAAAAAACTTTCACAAGGATGTAGGGAGGAATTAATAGTATATGTGCAGGGGTTTTATAAATTTAAAATGTTACATAAGTACATGATTCTGAATATAATGTTAGAAATCATGGTACCAGAGTTAGCTTTTATAAAAGTACAGTTATTTATTGGGCCAAAATATTAATCTCAAAAAGAAGAATGTTTCTGTTTAGGTAAAGTAGAGAAGGGAGCTGAGGACTGCTCAGTGAAACTGCTCAATGCTGAGAGCCTGCCTTTTTCCTTGTCTTCAGAGTTTTCATGGTTGGTGGTGATGCTTGTCACATTGGCTCATCAGCCACGCACTTGGATTACCACGTGAGTGGGCTTCAGTTATTACCTCATCGTCTACTAAATACCTGAGGGGTTATTACCTCTATGATCATGCTTATTCTTAAATTCTGAAAGACATTCACAGAACTCCTGAAAATATTGGATTCTTAACTTTTTAAAAAGTGTGTGTGTGTGTGTGTGTGTGTGTGTTTTAAAAAGTGTGTTGAGAGATAGAAGAGTAGATGACTTTTTTGTGTGTGTTACTGTAGTTTTGAACCCAGGGCCTTATACGTGATTTGCAAGCGCTCTACCACTGAGCTGCACCCCAGCCCATTTCATAATTTTTTATCTTGAGACAGGGTCTTTCTAACTTACCCAGGTGGCCTCTGACCTTGAACTTGTGATTCTCCTGCCTCCACCTACAGAGTCACTGGGATTACAGATGTGTGTTACAGTTCCCAGCTAGATGACACTAGTGTGTGTATGTGTGTTTGTGTGTGTGTTTGTGTGTGTGTGTGTGTGTGTGTGTGCATGGGTGTGTGTGTGTGATAGCATTTTAAAGCCAGAAAGGGATAAAGTAGGAAAAGAGCAGTTCTACTTAGGGTTTTTTTTTTTTAACTTATAATGTAAGTGGTAATTATTATGAATGATAACCAGAATCTTCTAGATCTGCAATGGGGCAGAAATGGGGGAAGAAAGTACTTAGCCAGATAGAGTCCTTTTCATTGTCAAGAAACCTTGAACAACATGACAAGTTTTGTGAACCGTGGGTACTTCATTCTGGCTCTGATAGAGCTGGGATGTAAAGGAACTTGTGTTAGAGCCATTTGTAGTCTTTGGTCTCTTCACTTCTGCAGTTGTGCTCTATGAAGTTGGTGTTAAGGATGTTGAAAAAGCTAGTACTCCAAGGAATTAGGTGAGATATGCAGTCTTCAATGAGGCTGTCTTGGCACATTTCCCCCTTATCTTTGACACAAAGGAAGTGCTTTTGCCACTTTCCAATATTCTCAATTCTCTTAATATAGTTTTTAGTTTTCCTTTATGGCTAGGTTATCCATGGAGAGGGTGGGTTCCTCCTCCATATTTACTCTTTAGGCCTCATCTACTAATGCTAGGCATTGAGAGGACACTTAAGGGTTTGAATAGCATCCTTGATCTCACGTGGTAATGGAATTCCAATGGGGGGATTTCAAGTCTTATCAGGCCGACATTGCACATCACAAGATACAGGCAAGATAGCCATGATGAAACTGTTCTCTTCGATAACCACTGACTCAAGGACAAACTGTGAGATGTAGGCAAAGCTGTGGTAGTTATAGTGAGGGGAGAAAAGCTAAATTTGGGGGGGGGTGTTGTTAGAAAACATTGGAATATAAAGACACATGCTTAATTTGGATAAACAGTTTATTCCTTCAATTTGGATTTAAGATTTATTCATTAATTCATTAAATACCCATTGCTGGATGTTGTGGTGCATGCCTGTAATCCCAACACTTGGGAGGCTGAGGCAGGAGAATCTCAAGTTTGAGGCCATCCTGGGGTACATAATGAGACCATGTTTCAACAAAAGAAAGCAAAAAATGAACAAAAATTGTTGAGTCCCTATATGTGCCAGGCACCATTCTAGTTGCTGAATATAACTGCAGTGAACAATGCAGTCAAAAATCTGTACTCATGGAATTTATATTCTGGTGGAGGGAGAGTGGTAACAAACAATAATAATATAATAAGTGTAAGAGGAAAATTATGTCAGGAAAGGGAGATAGAAAAAAGTGTTGCGATAGGGTTTGCAACTTTAGATGGAATGATTGCTAATTTAGTGTGTCCAGGGAAGAACCCTTTGAGAAGATGGCCTTTGAGCAAAGATATGAAGGAGATGAGAGGAGGAAGACACAGGGATATCTGGATCCAAAAGCATTATGAGCAGAGAAAACAGAAATGTATGTGCGTGCCTGGAGGTTCAGAGGAACAACACGGAGCCCAGTGTGTCTAGAACAGTGTAAGGGAGACAGAAGGGGGTGAAACAGTGAGCAAAAACAGTGTAGCCAGACCTCTGAGCCCAATAAGCAAGCCACTGCAATGATTTTGGTTTTTACTCTGCCTGAGATGAAAAGGCACTAAAGGGTTTCAAGTAAAGGAGTAATTTGAAGTGATTTATATTTACAGCATTACACTGGCTGCTGGGTTGAGAATAGCATGAAAATTTGAATTCCCAACTTCCAAGGTGTCAGAAGACATCATGAGTTTGATAAAGTTTAATAAGCATGTGTAACACTATAATACAAAATGGTCTCTGCCCTTTTTGTTTTAGTATTTAGGACCTTAGGCAAGCCACAACTTAGGAGAAGGGTCAGGACTGAAACAGTTTTATCCTCTTACAGTGGACTGAGGAAATGTTTCCTGAGAAGGAAGGAATAATATGGATTGACAATTTTTTTGAACAAAGGAACAATAGTTAATAATTATGTCATTAAGAAATTCTGAGCATGATGAAATAGTACTACTAGCAATGCCTATAGTCTAAATTTCCCATTGAAAAAATATGATTTAACAAAATAATTACCTGTGTGGTGACATTTGTTCGTTTTTGTCTTTTATTATGTTTTTCTGCTTCTATATCTGTAATATAAAAAATATTTCTATAAAATTTGAAAACTTAAAAATATTTCGCTGAGTGCAATTTATTGTCAAAAATCTTTTTGGGAAACTTTTAGAACTCTCATAATAACATTGAAAATAATTTATAATTTAGAGTTACTAATGATGTGTTAAAAGTAATTTCTTCAGTGATAATTTTTAAAGATAGAACTTGACACCAGAGATAATCTAAATACTTTAATCAAACATTCTGAAATTGAGTTAACATGTAAGGGTTCTACAAATAATAGAGCTAATTACAGTAGTGGGAAACTTTCTGAGCCAGAATTTAATCAAAATCTATGTAAATAAATGCCATCTATTAGGTCTGCTGTCCTGGTGTACACTTGTAATCCCAGCATTTGGGAGGCTAGGGATTTTGAGTTTGAGGGCAGCCTAGGCTACATAGCAAGACTCTGTCTCAAAAATAAATAAATAGATAAATAAATGAGTGTCATCTATTAACTGAGAATATTAAATCATAGAGGAGAGAATATATTTTTTATATTCTTATAGATTCATCCAAATGTCAGAAATGTATGCACAAAGTAATTAAATGACAAAATAATCTGAGAAATGTAGACTGGTACACTTACATCAGGCTGTGATATTTGAGAAAATAATTTGTATGTAAGATTTATTCATTGATTCAATAAGTGTTCATCACTGGATATGATAGTGCATTGAATTTTAATGAATCTTTTCATAAAGAATATACATCATATAGAATATATACATAGTTGTTGTCATTTACATAGTGCTTGAAATTCCTTAACTTTAAATTTAGAGAAACAAGTTCTTGAAAACCTTACATGCTAAATTAATATAACATGATTTGTCTGCTTTGCTGCATTATTAGGATTAGTAATGTTCAATTACTATAAACTAATGCAATGATTGGGCTGGGATTTAGCTCAGTTGGTAGAGTTCTGCACTGCAGTCTCTGAGGTCCCGAGTTCAACTCCCAGCACCGCAAAAATGGGAGAAGGACCTGGCAATCCACTCCAAAGGCAATCCCAAAACAGTCAGCCATTGAAAACCCTATGAGGGTCGCTATGAGTCGGATACTGACTTGACGGCACCTAACAACAACAATGCAATGATTATAAAAATGATCCCACATACTTTGTGAAGTAAAACATTCAAATATATGATATGTTCATGTTTTACAGACTGAAGAATTTGACTTAGGAGAAATATGGGGTTCTCAAAAATTTTGTATTTCCAAAAGGTTGAGATTTTACTTTAAGAGCATATCATATAAGTTTTCTTATGTTATATCTAATATTGTATTAATATGTTTTATTCACCTCCACTGACAAACTTTCTCAGTGAAAACCACTCAGATTTTTTAAAAATCTACTTGTTTATTTTTCAACAGACACATAATTTTATATATATATATATATATATATATAATTTTATTTATAGTATTAGGGGGCTGAACCCAGGGCCTCATGCATATTTTTGCAAGTGCTTTACCAATGAGCTACACTCCCAGTTCCTCCCCCTCGTTTTTTTTTAATCTTGAGACAGAGTCTAAATTAAGCAGTCTGACTCTGGCCTAGAACCTGAGCTCCTCCTGCATCTGCCTCCCAAGTCACTGGGATTACAGGCATGAGCCACCAGCCAATTATATATATTTATGAGGTAAGATGTTATGTTTTGATCTCTGCAGCAGCTTCACAATACTATGTTTTCTTTATGTAAGACAGACCACATAGAAACTGGTTACAGGTAATTTGATATTTAACTCACTGTCAAGTTAGATAAATAATTGCCAAGTTATAAATTAAAATTCAGTAATTGCATGATTGGCCTGGGATTTAGCTCAATTGGTAGAGCGCTGCACTGCAGTCTCTGAGGTCCCGAGTTCAATTCCCAGCACCACAAAAATGGGAGCAGGACCTGGCAATCCACTCCCAAGGCAATCCCGAAACAGCCATTGAAAACCCTATAAGGGTCACTATGGGTCGGATGCCGACTGGACGGCACCTAACAACAACAACAACTGCATGATTAAAAATGCATTAATAAATAGCATATCACATGCTTTTTTCCCACAGTAATCTTATTAGTGATTTTTAGTGTACAACTTAATGGGTCTCATTATGACTTTCCATATATGCATTTCATTGTACATTGCTCATGTTTGCTTCCCCCATTATCCTCACTTATCTCCTCCCCTTTCCATCCCACCACCACAATGGTCCCCATTCTGCTTCCATGTCTCACTTGTATGTATATTTATCTATATATATGTACATCTTGATTTTGCCTTAAGGGCAAAATATGTGATATTTCCTTTCCTTTCCTTTCTCCTATTACTCTTTCTTCCCCTTCCTTTTTTTTTTTTTTTTTTTTTTTTTTTTTTTTTTTTTTTTTTTTTTTTTTTTTTTTTTTTTTTTTTTTTTTTTTTTTTTTTTTTTTTTTTTTTTTTTTTTTTTTTTTTTTTTTTTTTTAGTCCTTCATCTTTCCCTGCATGGCCTCTTCTGCTATCATGACCTATATGTTTTAATACTGAATATATATTGAAGTCTAACATCTACATATGAGAACAAACATGATGTTTGTCTTTATGGGTCTGGCTTATTTCACTTAAATGATGACCTCTAGTTCCATCCATTTTCCAACAAATGCCATGATTTTGTCCTTCTTTATGGCTGAGTGAAACTCTATGCCACAATTTCATCATCCACTCCTCTGTTGATGGACACCCAGGTTGATTCTATATCTTGGCTATTGTGAATAACACCACAATAAATATGGATAAAGAGGTATCTCTGTGGTATATTGACTTATATTCCTTTGGATATATTCATAGGAGTGGCATAGCCTGGTCATATGGTAACTCTTTTTTTTTTTTAAGTTGTTTTGAGGAACCTCCAATCTGATTTCCATAGTGGCTGCACCAACCTGCATTTCCACTAGCAGTGTGATAGTGTTCTATACTCCCCGCATCTTTGGCAGAATTTGTTGTTTTGTTGATGCTAGCCATTCTGACTGGGGTGGGATGGTATCTCTCATGTAGTTTTCATTTGCAATTCTCTAGTGGCTAAGGATGGTGAACATTTTTTTCAAATGATTGTTGGCAATTTTTTGTCTCTTCTTTTGAACAGAAATCTCTTTTCAGTTCTTTTGCACATTTTTGATTGGATACTTTGCTTTTTGATGTTTAGTTTATTGAGCTCTTTATGTATTCTAGATATTAGTCCCTTGTCTGATGTATAGCTGGCAAAGATTTTCTCCAATTCTGTAGAATGTCTTTCACTCTGATAATTGTGTCCTTTGCTGTGCAAAAGCTTTTTAATTTCATGCAGTCCCATTTGTCAATTCTTGCTATTGTTTCTTGCATTATTGAGGTTCTGTTTAAAAAAGTTGCATATGCCTATGTCTTGAAGTGTTTAACCTCTAGGGGTTTCAAAGCCTCAGGTTTTACATTGAGGTCTTTGATCCATTTTGAACTGATTTTTGTACAAGGTGAGAGAAGTCTTCTACATGAGGATATCCAGTTCTCCCAGAACCTGCATGGTTCTTTGTGCTCTGATTGCTTTAGTGACTTGGGGTCTTTTATGCTTCCATATAAATTTTTGGATTGCTTTCTCTACTTCTGTGAAGAATGTTATTGGGAATTTGGTGGGGATTGCATTAAATCTGTATATTGCTTTTGGTAATAAGCCATTTTCACAATATTAATTCTTCAGATCCAAGGGCATGGGGGATTTTTTCACCTGGTGTCTTTTTCAATTTCTTTCTTTAGTATTTTTAAAGTTTTCATTGTAGAGGTTTTTCACCTCCTTGGTTAGGTTTATTGTCAGGTATTTTATTTAATTTAATGCTATTGTGAATGGGATTATTTTCCTGGCTCTTTCTCTGCCTGGTCATTATTGGTATATAGGAAATCTACCAATTTGTGTGTGTTGATTTTGTATGCTGCTACTTTACAGAAAGTGTATCAGAAAATGGTGGAGTCTTTAGGGTCTTTTAAGTATAGGATCATATCATCTGCAAATAGAGATAATTTGACTTTTTCCTTTCCTATTTAGATCCTTTTTATTTATTTCTCTTGTCTTATTGCTATGGATAATAATTCAGTCCCCTATGTGCCTGTCAGCTTGTTATGCTGTGGGGCTTGTGTGTTGCTGTGATACTGAAAGCTATGCCACCTGTATTTCAGATAACAGCAGAGCCACACATGGTGCACAGGTTTCAGCTGAGCTTGAAGATTAAGACAGATTAGGGAGGGCTTGGCAGCCCACTTCTGAAACAATTAGCCACTGAAAACCCTATGAATAGCAGAGAAGCATGGTCAAGTATACTATCAGAAAATGAGCCCCTCTCCCCTCAGGGTGGAAGGCATTCAAGAAATTACAGGGGACGAGTTGCTTCCTCAAATTAGAGTCAGTTTTAATGGCAGGGGGGTGTGGAGTAATCCCCTGGGACCTCTAATTGCTGATATGGCATAACTCAAACTGAGAAGAAACACAGTGACTGCAACAATGGGCTGAAACATAAAAAAATCATGTACATAGCACAGTGTTGGGTAGTATTTTATTCTGTGGTACATAGGGTCACTCTGAGTTGGACTTGACTTAAAGGCACCTAGCAACAATAGTTCAATAACTATATTGAATAGTTGTGGAGACAGTAGACAACCTTGTCTTGTTTTTGATTTTAAGGGAAATGCTTTCAGTTTTTCTCCATTTAATCTGATGTTGGCTGTAGGTTTTTCATATATACTCACTATTTTGAGGTATGTTCCTTCAATTTCTAGTTTCTTCAAGGCTTTTATGATAAAAGGATGTTGAGCTTAGTCAAAGGCCTTTTCTGCATCTATTGATAGGATAATGTGGTTTCTGTTTCTGAGTCTATTTATATGCTGTATTACACTTATTGTCTTGCATATATTGAACCAGCCTTTTATCCCTGGAATGAAAGTAACTTGATCATAGTGTATGTTCTTTTTAATGTGCTGTAGAAATTGATCTGCAAGTATTTTATTAGGAATTTTTGCATCTATGTTCATCAGGGAAATTGATCTGTAGTTTTCCTTTCTTGATGTACACTTAGTTTTGGTAGCAGGTTAATACTGGCTTCATAGAATAAATGTGGTAGTGTTCCTTCCACTTGTACTTTATGGAATAGTTTGAGGAGCATTGGTATTAATTCTTCCTTACAGTTCTTGTAGAATTCAGGAGTTAATCCATCCAGTCCTAGGCTTTTCTTTGTTGAGAGACTCTTTCTTACTGCTTTAATCTCACTGATCATTATAAATAGTTTACATTGTTTATATCCTCTTGACTTAATTTTTGCAGGTCATATGTGTCTACAAATTTATCTATCTCATCTGTTTTCCAGTTTTTGGGTGATGTAATTTTTTAACATCTTCCCTAATGACTCTCTAGATTTCATTGGTATATGTTATAATGTTCCCTTTTACATCTCTAATTTTCTTCATTTGACTCTTCTCTTTCTTTCATCTGGTTCAATTGGCAAAGGGTTTGTCAATCTTCTTTGTCTATTCAAAGAACCAGCTCTTTGTTTCATCAATTCTTTTTGCTGTTATTTTACTCTCCATTTCATTAATTTCTTCTCTGACCTTTATTACTTCTTTCCATCTACTGTTTTTGTTTTTTTCTAACAGTTTAAGGTGCAACATTAAGTTATTTGTTTGAACCTGCTCTGATATTTTAAAGTAGGCACTCATAGCTATAAACTTCCCTCTTAGAATTGCCCTTGCTGTATCCCAAAGGTTCTAATAGGTTATGTTTTCATTTCCATTTGATTCTAAGAATTTTTAAATTTCCTATCTGATTTCTTCAAGTACTCATTGGTCATTTAAGTGTATTGTTCCATATATTTGTATAGTTTCTGTAATTTCCACTATTCATTTCTAGATTTATTCCATTATGGTCTGATAAGATACATGAAATTTCAGTTTTTCTGTATTTTTTTATTGGAAATTTTTTCTGTATTTGTTAAGACTTGGTTTATGGCCTAAAGTGTGATCTACTTTTGAGAAAGTTCCATCAGCTCCTGAGAAAAATGTATATTCTGCAGCTTTTGAGTGGAATTTTCTGTAGATGTCTACTAAGTCCACTTGATATAAAGGATGCATAATGGAAAAATCCATTGCTGTATTACTCTGTACCCCATCATCATTTGCCTGTAGCCATAGCCCTGTGGCATCCGATCCCATCAGATCTTGGAAGCTAAGCAGGGTTGGGCCTGGTTACTACTTGGATGGGAGACAACCAGAGGACACCAGGTCCTGTAGGCTTGGGAGAATGACCTAGCAACCCACTCCCAAATCAGTCTGCCATTGAAAACCCTATGAACAGCAGAGAAACACTTACAATAGGGTTTTGCCTGTTGTACGTAGGGTCACTATGAGTTAAATACCAACTCAATGGCACCTAACAACAACAACAACAACAACAACATCATCATCATTTACAAATAAAGGGATAAAAAAGTCCATTTGATATAGTGTTTAAATATGAAGTTTCTTTGCTGATTTTTTGTCTGGATGTTCTACCTATTGATAAGAGTGGGGTGCGGAAGTTACTCACTACTATTGTATCTGGAGCTGTCTTTTCTTTCACAGTAGTTTTTTTTTTAATGACATTGGGTGCACTGATGTTCAGTGCATACATATTTACAATTATTATACCTACTTCACTGATTTTTCCCTTTTGTTAATATACGGTGACCTTCTTTGTTTCTTATGACTGGTTTTATCTTGAAGTGTACTTTGTTATAAGGATAACTATTACTCCTTTTTTTTTGTCTTCCACTTGCTTGGTATATTAATTTCCATCCTTTCACTATCAGTCTATGGGTGTCCTTGCCAGTGAGCTATGTTTCTTGGAGATAACAAATTGTTAAATCTTTTTTTTTTTAAATTCAGTATGTTAATCTATGTCTTTTAATTGGAGAATTAAGACCATTTATATTTAGGGCTTAGAGTCTGATCCTGTTAGATCTTGAAAACAAAGCAAGGTCGGGCCTGGTATTTCGTGGATGGGAGACTGCCTGGGAATACCAGGTGCTGTAGGCTTGGGAGAAGGAACTGGCAGCCCACTCCCAAAAAACAATCTGCCATTGAAAACACTATAAATAGCAGAGAAGCACTGATAGTAGTGTTTCACCTGTTGTATATGAGGTTGGTATGAGTCGGACACCAACTTGATGTCATCTAAAAACAATATTTAGGGTTATTATTGAGAGGGGCTTGCTGGTTCTTGTAATTATGTTGGATGTTTTCCTGGTTGGGTCACATAGTATACATTCTTTTCTTTATCCTTTAATTATATTCAGGATTTGCTGGTTTTTTTTTTTTGTTGTTGTTGTTGTTGTTAGAGATGACTGATTCTTTCCTAGTTCTCATTAGTTTGTCTGTTCCTCTCATGAAGTTTATTCTTTCCTCTGCTCTCATGGTGGAGACTTTCTTCCTCCTATGTGTGTAGGATTCCTTTAAGTATCTTCTGCAATCTTGACTTGGTATTCACATATTTCTTTAGTGTGGGCTTGTTTTGGAATGTCTTTATTTCTCTATAAGTTTTAAATGATAACTTTGTAGGATATAATAATCTTAGTTGGCAATTATTTACTTTCAGGGCTTGAAGTATATCATTCCATGCTTTTCTAGATTTTAGTGTTTGTGATGAGAAGTCTGATGTAATTCAGATGGGTTTCCCTTCATAGGTGAGTTAGTGTTTTTCTCTGTAGCTGTTAACATTCTCTGTTCTGTAATCTTGTCATTTTAATTGTTATATGTCATGGGGAAGAACCAACAAATCTGTCCTAGAAGAAGTGCAACCAGAGTGCTCCTTGGAAGCAAGAATGGCCAGACTGCGTCTTGCATATTTTGGACATGTGGTCAGGAGAGATCAATCCCTGGAGAAGGACATCATGTTTGAGAGAGTGGCAGGTCAATGCAAAAGAGGAAAACCCTCCACCAGATGGATTGACACAGTGTCTGTGACAATGGGCTTAAACATAAATAAGATCATTTGCCTGGCACAGAATCAGCAAGTATTTTGATCTGCTGTACATAGGGTCGCTGTGAGTTGGACTCGACTTAACGGCACCTAACAACAACAACAACAATTTGGTGTTCTAAATGCCTCTTCTGGTTACATGTCCATTTCTTTCCTCAGATTTGAGAATTTTCTGCTATAATTTCACTGAATAAGTTTTCTATGCTTTTTTTTAAAAATCTCCCATCTCCCCTACTCACTCCCCTATTCACTGTATCTCCCCTAGTCACTCTAATTACTTGCTATAACTGTGTACCAGCTGGGGTTGTGGAAGGTCACTCCTAGGCTCTCCACCTATAATACTTCTTTGTTTTCAGGCCCTCTTGGTATAGCTCAATCCCGTACAATAGATTCCTTCTCAAGATGGCCCTGGGTTATGGCCTTCTGAGACTTAGCTCCTTTTTCTACCTCTGGATTCTTAGATTTTGTCTCTTGATCACACCCTAAAATTCTTGAAAATTGTGGTCATGTTCTTTTGTTTTTTTTTCTTTGTTGGTATCTCAATGTAGCATTTACTGAAGCTTGTCTCCCATCCTTGATATTCTGTCTTCTGCTTCATCTAGTCTACTGCTGAGACTTTCTACTGTGTTTTTTAGTTGATTTATTGAGTTATTCAGTTCTAACAATTCTGTTTGTTTTTTTCAAAATCTCAATTTCCTTGCTGCATTTCTCATCCATTTTGCTGACTATACCTTCTACATTGGTGACTTTCTGATGTAGGTCCTGTATTGATTTCCTTACTTCATTCATTTGGTTGTTTGTGTCCTTTTTGAATCCATTGATCATTTTTTATAAATAGACTTTTAAATTCTTTGATATTTCAACTATTTCAGACTCTTTGGATTCTTGGTTAATCAACCATGGTCTTTTGGAGGAGATGTATTGCCTTGCTTTTTCATGTTTCTTATGTTTCTGATTTGTGACTTGTGCATCTGTAGGGGTGGATATCACTTCCCATTTTATTTGGTGGTCTTCTTAAAGAGTGGCTTTCTTTTGAGACCACAATATCCAGTACCACTCCCAGAGAGGAAGAAAAATCCCTACAATAGGTACAATACTTGCCAAACCAGATATAGAAGTACACTTAAAATCACTTAAAGCCAACTACTGCACCATCAATGCCCAATGAACAGAGAATAGCAATAATAATATAGAGTAAGCTTTGAAGTAACAACATATTTAGAATAAAGGTATAAATAGTAGCCTGAAATAAGGAGGGGCAGAGAAAGAGGAGTCAGAAGGATGTCTCAAGGATGAAGTGAAAGAAAGGAAAAAGAATATCTGGAAAGGAAATGAATGTCAGGAGGAAGGAGGAAAAGGAGCAAAAGAATAAAAAAATGATTGCATAATAAGGAAAAAGATCTATAAACAAAATTAGGTAAAGGTAGCAGAGCAATAGGAAGTAGTAAGCCTCAGAAATTTAAAGCATAAATAGAAAAAGAGATACACAGAAGAAAAAGATAAAAAACTAAAAAAGAAAAAAAGATAAAATTTACATTAGAAAAAATAGAAATGAAGAAACAAAAATTAATAATGAGAAGAGGGAAGAATAGGAAAAAAGGGAAAGAGAAAGAAAAATTCAGACACTGGCTTGCTCCCCTGCCACCCAGCATCTTTTGGAGTTGCTGCAGAATGATCTTGACCCCCAAGCTAGAGGAGCCTTCCCAATTCAATGTGAACCTGTCTGCAAGCAAAAATAAGAAAAAGGATGGGCGTATTGCATAGTGGCAAGGCACTCACCCCCTGCAAATATCTGAGTTCAATCCCCAGCACAATAGGAAGAAAGAAAGGAAGAACAAAAAAGAAGAAGAAAAAGTACTGGAGGGGCTTTGTTCGGTGGCCTCTAATATTAGAATCTGTTAGGTGGAGATTTTGGTCAGTGGAGTATTGAATCCTTTTATCTGATCATGGCTGAGAGTTGACAGATTCTGTAGTTCCTATTAGGAGATAGAGTTGTCTCCTCTCCCTGAGGTTGTGGGGCTTGCTTCTGAGCAACTTTCCCAAGCCTCTTACTGCCTGAAACTCTCAGCTTCAGTGTCCTATCTCCCCTACCCACTCTAATTGCCTGCTATAGCTGTGTATCAGCTGGAGTTGTGGTAGGTCACTCCTCAGCTCTCCACCTATAATAATTCTTTGTTTTCAGGCCCTCTTGGTGTAACTCAGTCTCATATAATAGATTCCTTCTCATGATGGACCTGGGTCATGACCTTCTGAGACTTGGAGCATGGGAAAGAGTGTCTCTTCTCTAATGTTGAACTAGTCAGGAAGAGCCACCAAATCCCCAGAAGATTTCAAGGGCCTCAAGGACTATGGTCTTGTCCTGTGAGAAAGCCAGTCTGATGACCAGGATTATCTGGCTTACTTCTTTGAATGAGGGCTGTTTCCCCTCCCACATGGGAAGTTGCAGCTGGAGATGTGACCTGCTCACTCCCTCTTGCTGCTCGGCTCCATTCTGCAACCTGAGACCACCTCACAATCTCCTCTATGGCCTCTGTGCTTTACCAGACTTTCTTTCTTTGGAAAAGAGATCACTTGTGTCTTTCAAACCCTTTTGTTTTACACACCACATGTGAAATACCTTTAATCTACCATCTTAAACCAGAAGTCTTATCAAATTCTTTTGAAGATTATATATATTTGACACAATTACAAACATTAGGATTGCTTATTAGGTTCAGGATGTGAAATAAAGTATGCTAGAATAAAAATGTTATTAAAATGAAATGTTATCCTAAGTTTGTCATGTGATCATTTTGGGGCCAAGGGTACTTCTTATTGGAGGCAAGATAGAGTCATGATTTACCATGTAGCCATTAAGTCAAACAGGCCTATGTTCTAGTCCTTATTTTATATGTATTTCATTAGCTTGCTATGATAATCACATGAGAGAACCCATATTTAACAACATTTGTTGTTAGGTGCCGTCGAGTCGGTATCCAACTCATAGCGACCCTCTGTACAACAGGGCAAACACTATTGTCAGTGCTTCTCTGCTGTTCATAGGGTTTTCGATGGCAGATTGATTTTTGGGAGGGGTTTGCCAGGTCCTTCTCCCAAGCCTACAGCTTCTGGTGTTCCCAGGCGGTCTCCCATCCAGGTACTAACCAGGCCTGACCCTGCTTAGCTTCCAAGATCTGACGGGATCGGATGCCACAGGGCTACAGCTGCAGGCATTTA
>VMDO01006252.1:0-102463 GCA_007922755.1 Pedetes capensis | reverse complement strand
ACATGTAGTCAGGAGAGGACAATCCCTGGAGAAGGACATCATGTTTGGAAGAGTGGCAGGTCAACGGAAAAGAGGAAAACCCTCCACCAGATGGATTGACACAGTGTCTGCAACAATGGGCTTAAACATAAATAAGATGGTTTGCCTGGCACAGAATCGTCAAGTGTTTCGATCTGCTGTACATAGGGTCGCTATGAGTCGGACTCGACTCGACGGCACCTAACAAAAACAATTTTCCAAGATTCATACTATGTACATCCCATGTTCCAATTATTAATGGATATTTACAGTTGTTTCTTCTTATTTTGAGTCATGCCACATCAGCAAATGGAGGTCTCTGGGGATTTACTCCATTCTCATCATTAAGGTCAATTCTACTTTGAGGAAGCAGCTCTTCCCCAGTTGTTTGTTGGATGTCTTCCAGCCTGGGGGCTCATTTTCCATCACTGTATTTGATAGTGTTTTTCTGCTATTCACAAGGCTTTCAAGGACCAATTGTTTCAGGAGTGGGTTGTCATGTCCTTCTCCCTAGTCTGTCTTAGTCTGAAAGCTCAGCTGAAACCTGTCCACCATGGGTGACCCTGCTGGTATCTATAATACCAGTGGCATAGCTTTCAGTATCACAGCCACACGCAAACCCTCACAGTACAGCAAACTGACAGACATGTGAGGGCAATAAAGCTGTTAAACCCAAAAGCCCCACCATGAAGAGAGCAGAGAACAGAGACAAGAGGCAAGCAAGGAGATGGAACCCCGGTTCACAGCCAGTTCTACTCATCTAAGTGAAGAGTGCTGAGTGCCTGGCCCAGGCATGCTGAGGTGCAAGTAGACAGGTACAGCTAGAATCAAGAGATATGCAGTGCAAAAAATCTGCAAAATATAGAAATAAGCACTGGGATAAATAATGAGTCTATAAATGAACATGATATTGAAATAATTTACTCTAAAGAGCTCTTCAGAGAATAACTGCCAGATAAGTCTAAATAAATAATGAGAATCTGCTCCTTTGACTAAGATACAAAGCTATTCATCAAGTGTTCTACATAAAAAGCTACATCTTTCTTGATTGCTCTGGGCAACAATTCAGAAATTCTCATTTAACTGTTTTATTGTAAAGCAGGAAGTCCTGCTATGTCTGCTAAACCTTCCCTCCCCAAAATGGAGCCTTTGTCAGGGACAAGTGGAGACCAACACAGGGACTCAGGATTCCTAATAACAAATAGAAAGACATTTATTTCAGAGGAGATTCTTAAGACTATTAACAGTATTAACTCAAAGGACTCAAAAATGGAAGTCTGAACTTTTACACAATTTTTTATCTCTTATTTTCCAAGTACTATAATAGCATTTTGAGTCAGAAAATCATATGGTGTACTATGTGGAAATGACAATTTAAAGAGAAATGGAGTTGCATTCATCAACAAAAAAGACATCTCGCATCAGGCGCAGTGGTGCATGCCTGTAATCCCAGTGGCTCAGGAGACAGAGGCAGGAGGATCACAAGTTTGAGACCAGAGGCAGTCTGCATAACTTAGCGAGACCCTGTCTCAAAAAGTAAAAAAAAAATGGGCTGAGGGCGCAGCTCAGTGATCCAGACCTTGCAAAGCATGCAGGCGCAAGGCCCTGGTTTCAACCCCGAGTAACACAAAAAAAAAAGAAAAAGAAAAAGAAAAAGAAAGAAATCTCAAGATCTGTCCTGAACTACAATGCTGTCATTGATAAAATATCTATATGCCTATAAGGAAGGCCAGTTAATATGCCTATTATTCAAATTTACTCACCCACCACTAAGGCCACAAATAAATAAAGGGAAGATTTTCACCAGTTTCTGTAATCTGAAATTGATTGAACATGCAATCAGGATGTACTGATAATTACTGGTGCCTGGAATGCAAAAGTTGGAAACAAAGAAGTCTCAGTAGCTGGAAAATATGACCTTGGTGAGAGAAATGATGCTAGAGATCTCATGATAAGATTCTGTTAGACCAATGACCTTTTCACTGCAAATACATTTTTTTCACCAATGTAAATTGTAACTTGTTGTTTGTTGTTAGGTGCCATCTATATACATGGAATTCACCAGATGGAACATACAGGAACCAAATTGACTACATTTGTGGAAAGAGGTGATGGAAAAGCTTAATATCAAGTCAGAACAATGCCATGTGCTGATTGTGGATCAGACCATCAAGTGCTCATATGCAGATTCAAACTGAAACTGAAGAAAATTAGAACAAGTGAATGAGACCCAAAGTATGGCCCTAAGTATATCCCACCTGAGTTTAGAGACCACCACAAGAGCAGATTTGATGTTAGACACTAATGATCCTTAGGCCAGATGAGTTGTGGTATAACATCAAAGACATCATTCATGAAGAAAGCCAAAGGTTATTAAAAATGCAGGAAAAAAAGAAAAGGCCAAACTACATGTCAAAAGAGACTCTGAAACTTGCCCTTGAACATGAGACACTCAAGTAAAAGTAAGATATGACAAAGTTAAAGAACTAAACAGAAGATTTCAAAGGGCTGCTTGAGAAGACAAAATCAAATATTATAATGCCATGTGTAGAGAGCTGGTGATAGAAAATCAAAAAGGAAGAACATGCTGTTTTTCTGAAGCTTAAAGAATTCAAGAAAAACACTGAAGCCTCAAGTGGATTCAAGTGGATAGTGAAGGATTCTACAGGGAAAATATTAAATGCAGGAAATATCAAAAGAAGATGGAAGAAATACACAGAATCATTATACCAAAAAGAATTAGTGGATGACCAATCATTTCAGGAGGTTGCGTATGATGGGGAACCAATGGTACTGAATGAAGAAGTAGAAGCCCCCTTGAAGGAATTGGCAAAACTGAAGGCTCCAGGAATTGGTGGAATACCAGTTGAGGTGTTTCCATACACAGATGCAGGACTGGAGATGCTCATTTGTTTAAGCTAAGAGATTTGGAAAGCAGCTACCTGGCCAACTGACTGGAAGAGATCCATATTTGTGCCTATTCCCAAGAAAGGGGATCCATTTGAACGCAGAAATTGTCAAACAATATCATCAATATCTCACAAAAGTAAAACTTTGCTAAAGATCATTCAAATGAGACTGTAGCAGTATATTAATAGGGAACTTCCAGGAAATCAAGCCAGATTCAAAAGAGGGTGTGGAACTAGGGACATCATTGCTGATGTCAGATGGATATTAACCAAAAGCAGAGAATACCAGAAAGATGTTTATAAGTTTTATTGACTATTCAAAGTCATTTGACTGTGGATTACAACAAAATTATGGATAACATTGTGAAAAATGGGAATACCAGAGCACTTAATTGTACTCATCAGGAATTTGTACATGGACCAGGAGACAGTCATTCAAAAAGAACAAGGAAACACTTCCTGGTTTAAAGTCGAGAAAAGTGTACATCAGTGTTGTATCCTTTCACCATATCTCTTCAATCTCTGCTGAGTAAATAATTTAAGAAGCTGGACTTATTATGAATAAGAACATGACATCAGGACTGGAGGAATACTCATTAACAACCTGCAATATGCAGATGACACAAGTTTGCTTGCTGTAAGTGAAGAGGATTTGAAACATTTACTGATGAAGATCAAAGAACACAGCCTTCAGTGTGGATTGTGCCTCAACATGAATAAAACAAAAATCCTTACAACAGGGTCAGTAAGCAGCATCATAATAAATAAAAATTGAGGCTGTCCAAGATTTTGTTTTACTTGGTTCTCCAATCAACACCCGTGGAAGAAGCAGTCAAGAAATCAAAAGACACATTGCACTGGGAAAAGCTGTTGTAAAAGATCCCTTTAAAGTGTTGAATAGTAAAGATGTCACATTGAGGACAACGGTGCACTTGACTCGTGCCATGATATTTTCAGTTGTATCATATGCTTGTGAAAGTTGGATGTTGAATAAAGGAGACAGGAGAAAAACTGGTGTTTTTGAATTATGGTGCTGGAGACGAATATTGAATATACCATGAATCAACAGATCCTAGAAGTGCAACCAGAGTGATCCTTGTGCAACCAGAGGGCTCCTTGGAAGCAAGGATAGCTAGACTGTGTCTGACGTATTCTGGACATGTAGTCAGGAAGGACCAATCCCTGGAGAAGGACATGTTTGGGAAAACGAAAGTTCAAAGAAAAAAAGGAAGACTCTCAAGTGGCTGCAACAATGGCCTTAAACATAGAAAAGATTGTATTCCTGGCACAGAATTGGGGAATGTTTCATTCCTGTGTACATAATGGGTCACTGTGAGTCGAACTCAACCCAATGGCAACTAACAACATGTATGTAATCTTTAAATATTTTCTCCCATTCTAGATTGACTTTTATTTTATTTTCAGTCCTGAAGATCAAAGCCAAGGCCTTGTGAATACTAGGCAATTGCTCTACCACTGAGTTACATCCTCAACCCTTCTCATGGTTTTGGGGGACAGCACCTCACTATGTAGCCCAGGCTGGCTTCAAATTCAAAATCCTCCTGCCTCGGCCTCCCCAGTACTGGATTTGCAGGCATGCGACACCACACACAGTTAACTTTTCACTTTCTTGATGATGTCCGTTAAACCATAAAAGTTTCTGTCAAGCGCTACGGTGCAGGCCTGTAAGGCCAGCAACATGGGAGGTTGAGGCAGGAAGATCACAGGTTTGAGGCCAGAAACAGCCGGCATAATTTAGTCAGACTGTGTCTCAAGATAAAAAATTTAGAAGAGCTAGGGGTGCAGCTCAGTGGTAGAGCCGCTGCAAAGTATGCACAAGGTCCTGGGTTCAGCCTCCCAGTATTGCAGATAAATAAGTGGAAATAAAACAAAGTTTAAAAGTGGGTAGGGGTGCAGCTCAGTGGTAGTACTTGCCTATCATGTGGGAAGCCCTGAGTTCAACTCCTCAGGATTGCAAAAGCTTAACAATTTTGATAAAGTCCAATTTATTTATTTTTTCTTTTGCTATTTTGCATTTGGTATCATATCTAAGAAACCACTGTCTAATCCTAGGTCATGAAAATTTACTTCCGTGTTTTATGTTCTATCCCTTTAGCGCTGACATTTCCATCTCTGATCCATTTGAGTCAATTTTTGTATAAGGTGTAAGAATCTTAATTAATCCAACAAGAAAAACCAAGCTAAGCCAAGGGTGGTGACATAAACCTATAATCCCAGCTACGGAGGACGTTAAGGCAGAAGAATCTCAAGTACGTGGTCAGCCTGGGCAATAGAGTGATACCTTGTCTCTTATTAAACTGATAAGAAGATACTAAACTTGATCTTAGAAGGCAAAGAAGCAATACCCCCTTATAGAAATAAGTAAAAATTTTAAAGAATAAAGAAAAGCCAAGGTAACTGTTGCTGTTGTTAGGTGACTCATAGCCACCCTATCTACAACAGGAAACACTCCCGAACACTGCCATGCCCCGCACTATTGTCAGTGCTTCTCTGCCATGCACAGGGGTTTCCGATGGCTGGCTGTTTCGGATTGCTTCAGGAGTGGATTGCCAAGTCCTTCTCGCACTTTTCTGCGGTGCCGGGGATCGAACCCAGGGCCTCAGGGAGAGCAGAACAAGCACTGTACCAACGGAGCTAAACCCCATCCCAAGCAAGCACTAATTCCTTGGAAAATAAAATGCAGTCCCGGAAGGTAAAATAACTTCATCCCTGGCCCGCGGGGTTCAGCCTGGCCTCCTCCGCGCGTTAATGGTGTCCCGATTGTTCTGTTTGCCGACCCAGCGCCTAGCTCCGCGGCCAGGCCTGGGACGCGCGACGCTCGATGTCAGCGCCCGGGACCTCGACTGCAGGCGCGCGCCCCGCCCGCCCAGCTTCCGAGTCGGAGACTAACCGCCTCCGTACCCCCACGACCCGCAGCTGCAGCCCTGCCCTGCAGTCTTCCGCTCGCACTCCGCCGCTTACAGCTCGAGCGCTCCCCACACCGCCCGGAAAGGCCACGCGGATGACGCGGCAACAGTTGACAGGGCAGCCCCAGAGCGCCCAACAAGCACCAGGCACCGACCGGAAGGAACCCCAGCCTCCCACCCTTCCGTTCCGGGTCTTTATCTTCTCCGGGGTCTTTTTTCCTAAATTCCCACCGCCTGTGTCTCACACGCTTCCGCCACTACGTTACGTATGCCCTCAACAAAGATGGCACCGGAAAAGGCGGTGCCACAGGTTCCGGCGGGTGGTGCTGGGCGAGCGTCACTTCCGGTGGCGCGCCAATTACGTGACCGAGCGCGCCGCGCCTCCTGCGACGGCTCGGGACCCACAGCGGATGGAGGTCAGCGCTGGTGACCGCGGCTCCTGCCTCGTGCTGTAGGGAGGGGGCGCCCCGCGCGAGGCTGCTCGGGGCACGAGGTGTGGCAGAAGGAGGGAGTGGGAGGAGGGCCGGTGGGCGATGACCCCGGAGCAGGGGGCGGGCGCGGGCGGTGGGCCCGGCAGAGGGGACGGCGGGGCGCCGGGCGCGGTGGGCTCGGCCGGCCCCCAGTCCCACCAGCCAGCCAGTGCTCACGCGCCCCGGCCTGGCCCGCGCTGCGCGCGTTGACCTGGTTGTCCCCAGTGAATCGGTTTCGGGTTTCTGCATCCCAGGGCCAGTCCTCGGATTGACATTGGCCTGAACCCACGTCCGTTCTCTGGACTTGGGTTTTCTTCTCTAAACTCCCAGAGTTGCCTTAAGTCGGAAGGTCTTCCGGCGCTTCCGGAAGTGGTGGGGCTTGGGCCCGGGCAAATGGACTCCCTGAGCCTCACTTTCTCCCCTTAAACTGAGCTTTGTCCGACTGCAGCAGTCTGCCCTCGTGCACAGTGTGCCAGCTGTGCACAGTCTCCGGAAGTAGAAAGTTTAGGGTGCTTTCTGCGTGGACAGAGGCGGGACCCCGGCGCTTGTTCACCGGGGTCTTTTGATCACCTCGGAACAAAGCTGGCGGAGTTACTCAGCAGTATCACCGCGGTGTGTAGCATTAGGGGACCCGCGCGCACGGGGGTGAACCAGGGCCTTGGGCATGCTAGGCAAGTACTTGACCACTGAGCCACACTCCCAGCCCCTTTTTATTTTTTTGGTTTGTCACAGGATCTCATTAAGTTGCACAGGGTGCCTGTGGCCTCAAGCTCAGGATCCTCCTGCCTCAGCCTCCTGAGTCGCTGAGATGACACGTGTGTGCCCCAGGGCCCATCTTGTAACACATTCTTGAGGGAGGCGACACGAGGCTTGCAAAGATGAAGTGTGTTGTGCCCGGCCCTGTGATGGGAGAGAGGGAGTGATGGGAAGCCCTGCAAGGTGGAGTGAAAGCATAAAGCCTGCGTAGAATGAGGCCATGTGTTGTGGGCGGAGACAGAAGATAAAAAACTAGGAAGATAATTCTAGGCCATGATACGCAGAGTGCCTCATGTGATTGATTCAGGAGTTTTGCTCTTAGAAGTTTGAGGGGTTTTTCTTTCTAGTACGTCACTGTTACTGTGGCTTGGGGAACTTGACTCCCATGTCTGTAGTATTAAAATATTTCCAGAGGCTTTAGGAATGTGATTCATATGTGCAGGTTTTCCGGGATCATTCTGATTTGGAATATTCGGTCCTGTTGTCCCTGTAAGTCAGCAATTCTCAATCCAGGTTACCCTTTAAATTTAAAAAATGAGTGTCTGCAGCCTTTTGTGCACAGATTCCCATGCAGGAAGCATTGGGTAGAACCTGGGAATCTGAATTGTTAAACTACTTGTGTGTGATTTTGAACCACAACCAGGGCTGAAAACTTTTCCAGCTGTAATGCCCCTGAGTTTTGATATTTGATAGCATTCTGTACTGAACAAAAATTCTCTGAGAAGTTTTGCTTTCAGAAACTACTGTCTTGTACTGAGGCTGCTTTTAGGGAGAGGATGGCTATGACTTCATGTGATTTGTCAGGTTTTCCAAGTTTGTGGGTCAGGGGCTGCCCCTGGAGTACTTCCCTCTCTTTTTCTTTCAGGGCGTTAGAATCAGTTGGTAGGAGTCTTATCTCCCTGCCTCCTGAGCCGTCATGGCAGCTCGCCTGGTGAAGCAATGCACCTGCCTCTTGAGAGAAGCTACCTGTCTCATTCCTGCTGTGGCTCCTGTTGGCCGACTGAGATTTGCTGGGCTGGCCCACAAGACTGTGACCTCCTCAGCCACCTCTCCCAGCTCGCACTCCCCGGGCTCCTTGACAGAGCTGGTGGGAAGGGAACAGGTGTTCACTCCCTTCCCAGAGCTCCAAGAGGTGGATGACCTCATTGAGAAGGCCACCAAGCCCGAGGAGCTCCTGGAACTTCTTGGCAGTGATCACAGCCTGAACCACGGTCATGCAGCCCTCATAGTCATCCGGCTCTCCCACCTGCTGGCTGAGAAACCAAAAGAAAAGGCCTTGATCACTCGGGATGCCCGCTTTCAGCAGCTTCTCCATTGCGTCAGCAGTCAGGTGAGTGCTGGCCTGAGGGTTCCTGACGCTCGGCTCTGATGAAGGGAGAACAGCCAAAAGGATGAGCCGGGCCGGTGCCCCCAGCATCTGTGGCCTCTCTTTCTAAATTTCAGAGTGCTTTCGTGTGCTTTCCATTTATCCTTACCAGACCCATTAGGTAAATGGTGCTGTCCTTGTCTTACCGTCAGGCAGTCAAAATACATCGTAACGAAAGCATGGGCAAGGAGCCTGGTTTTTGTCAGTTCTTCTGTGCGTTCCCTTGGATGTGCCACCTTGACTTACGTTCCAACTCCTACCCCTCTGACTGGTGGCCATCTGGGCAGTGCTCTTCAAGGTGGTGGAGATCCAGAGCAACCCGTGGAGGGTCCCTGACACTCAGGCTGGGTGTAGATGTAACCTAGCCACATCCAGACCCTCAAAGGTTGAGCATGGAGAAGAGATGAGGCCTGTTTTTGTGGCTCTGGGGACAGCACTCGATTATAGAAACCAGTTTCTGCCTAGTGTGAGGAAAGATCCCTTCACACAGGCTCCATGGCAAAAAGGAGGTACAACTTCTGCTCTACGGACCAGCCCTTGTCCCTAGTCTGTCTTGGCAGGGTGATGCTTAGGCGCTGAAACTATGTGCCCACTTGTCAAGTGTGATGAGGAAGGTGTTGTGCTGGGTGTTTTTCATGCTTCAGGTTTTAAGGTCAGTGTCATGGGACATGGCATGGTAAGGGGAGCACTATCTCTTGGAACTTTTAGTTAAGTACATACACTTGGACTTGCACTGTATGTACTAGGGTCAAGTACCCATTTCTTCTCTTCTTGCCCTTTTGTATTATTGGGGGATTGGACCCAGTGCCTCATGCATAATAGAAAAGTGCTCTATCACTGAGCTGCCCCTGAGCCCCTTTTTTATTTTGTTATTAATACTGAGACAAGGTCTTGCTAAGCCGCACAAGCCTGCCTCTTGCCCGAACCTGCAGTCCTCCTGACTGCCTCCCAAGTGCTGGGAGTACAAGTGTGCACCACCACGCCTGGCCACACGTATTTCTTATTGAGCATATAGTTCAGAAAGTGAACTTCCTAGCCCTTTATTCTATAAGGCTACAATGCCAGTCGCTATTTATTGATTGTATTACACAATTGAAGTAGTCCTTATAAGAGTAAACACTGGAACAAAATTGTAAGGCAGAAATGAAGTGGAAGCAATATCTTCGCAGTGTTAAGTGGTAACACAACTTGCTTTCAGAAGCTTTCCTGCTTTGCAGGAGACCAGAAGGATGCAGCCCCTGGGCCCTGTGTGAGAGTGGGATGGCTCCAGAGCTTCATCCTTCTTCCAGGTTCCCATCTCGCCCCCTTGGGAGTGTGGTTTCCCTTGCCCTTTCACAGGCCCGGGGTCAGTGTGGAGAGATGCGGCACAGGAAGTGACAGTGACGCTCATTCCGCTATCTGCTGTTTTCCTGAGGCTGGGGTCTGGGCCAGGTTGACCTTGTGGCACTGGAGCTCTGTAAAGCCAGGTGACACTCTCTTCAGAAGAGAGCCAGGCACCAGTGGTAGGTGGGTTGGGGGGCAAAACCGTTGTGAAACTTGAGGTCCTAACTCCGCGTTTGCTTACCATATGCGGTGGTGGAGCCTCCCGGGGTGTTGGTGTCTCACACAGGGAGTATGGAGCGGTGAGAGTCTGCTCAGTCACCAGGCACAAGTGGGGAGGCATTTTCCCCAGGAGACCTGGGTGTTTGGGAGCAGGTGGGGCTTCGTTCTGCCAGGGGTGTTGTTACTTGTGTGTCGAAGTGTTTCCCTTTGAACCTCACAGTGGACAGCGTCAGGAGGCTGCCAGGTCGGGTTGCACGCCCGGGTGGTGTGGGGCGCCTCCTGCTGCCACTCCTGTTTGTTGCAGTGGTTACATTGCCAAGAAACCTTACATTGCCAGAAACCTACGGTGGTTTCCAAAAAGTTGAGAGGTTGGAACTTTTCAGACTCAAAATAAGTTATTTTCCTGAGGAAAAGATCCAAATGAGTCAGGATTTAATAGTTAAAACTTTGTTGTTGTAGGAGAAAGTGATGAGTGAGTAACAAGACTGGCTTTAGAACACCTTAGTGCTGCTGTCGTGCC
The DNA here is from genome assembly GCA_007922755.1 of Pedetes capensis. Lineage (NCBI taxonomy): Eukaryota > Metazoa > Chordata > Mammalia > Rodentia > Pedetidae > Pedetes > Pedetes capensis. Next base: position 91,955 of record VMDO01006252.1, on the reverse strand, counting down.
TTTGGGTCCCCCTTCAGCCCACTTCCTCTGACATTAGGCAGAGTTTGCTTTACTTGCAGCTTGGCTATGCACACTGCAGCTGTGCCAGGACACAACAGGGGGCGTGATTTCTGTCAAATCAGCCACAGCAGATAAGATCTGTGTTAGAGAAACTTAGAGAATTTCCCTTAATACTCAAGGGTTCTTAACTTGCAAGTGATAGCATACTACTGCCTGAAGGAGAAACACTCAATTCCCTGGAGGCTGAAGGCCCCATGAGGTTGGGTGCCAGGCTTTTGAGCAAGGCAGGACCTGCCTCTTCTCTGAAGAGTTGTAGAAAGGCCCCATGAGACAGGCTGCACAGAGCCAGGTGCTGCCCAGACAGGTGCTGTGTCCCCTTCCTGCCCAGACATCCTCGGTTTGGCATGGCACCCTTGTGAAGTTGCTGCGGAGCCTATACACGCTGGCGCTGCCCAGGACCTCCAAGGAGCTGCAGTCGGTGGAGCAGGAGGTGCGCTGGCGTCTGCGGAGGCTCAAGTACAAGCACTTGGCCTTCCTTGCAGAGGCCTGCGCCTCCTCCACACAGGAGCAGTGCTCCCGGGAGCTCCTGGCCGAGCTCCTGGTGCACCTGGAGAGGCGCTGGACGGAGATCGAGGACAGCCGCACAGTGGTGACTGTCATGGTGAAGATAGGACACCTCTCAGAGCCTCTGATGAACCGCCTGGAGGACAAGGTATAAGGCTGAAAGCAGGCAGCCTGGGCCACCGCTGGGGGCTTTGGGCTTTGGGCTTCATCCTTGGGCAGTAGTCCTCCACAGAAGCAAGTGTCACAGGCCTGAGATGGCAGCCCTGAAGCTTCTGTCCAGTGCCTCAGGCCTCACCCAGGGAGGGATGAGAGGGCTCAAGGGCATGGGAGGTGTTTGCTCTATGGCTACTTGCCCCTGACACAAGCTGTTCCCCTTGATTACACCTGCATCTTCCTCCTGATTCTACCACCTAGGGATCTTGAGAAGGAGGCATAACAGGCGGCCCCTGAAGTTAACACAGGTTCTGGCTGGTCTTGGGCCAGCCCTTCTCAGCCCAGCTTCTACCTAGATGCTGTGTCCTGTGGTCCCCTCCCCTGACCTCCACCCACAGCACCATCCTTGCAGTCAAGTCAAATTCAGCCCCCACCCTGTTGTGGTGGAGGCTGGCCCAGATGGCTGCTACAGCAAGCTCTGCTGCTCATGGGCCCCGGGTCCCCTGCCCTGGGACCAGGGGATAAGTCTGGCTGCACACATTTTCCCCCGGGGCAGGCGAGGAGCAGGCCCTGCACAGAGGGGCCTGTGTTGAGTCAGCTCAGGCCCAGTTGCTGTCTCGCAGGGGCTGCGCTGGATGGGACCCCTGCCCCCAGCTCGTCCCCGCCACCTCAGCCCATCAAGCTGACCCCTGCACGGCTGTGGTTGACAGTGCCTGGAGCTGGTGGAGCAATTTGGCCCTGAAGACCTGCGGAAGGTGTTGGTGGCGCTGGCGGCTCAAAGCCGCCGGTCGGTGCCCCTGCTGCGGGCCATCTCCTACCACCTGGTCCAGAAGCCCTTCTCGCTGACAAAAGGCATGCTCCTGGACCTGGCCTATGCCTACGGTGAGAAGAAAGGGAGCCCTCACCGGGCAGTGCCTTGCAGCTGTGTCAAATTCAGTGCCTGCCCTGCATGTGGCAGGCACTGGCCCAGAAGGCTGCCACAGAGACACTGTGACTCATGGGCCCTGTTCCCCTCGCCTGGGCTCAGGGATAAATTTGGTCACAGACACCAAGCCCCTAGATCTCAAGACTGAGGTGGGCGGGGCAGTGTGTGGCTGCTGACTCCTCAGCTAAGCCCTGTGGTCTGCTCTGTCCCAAAGGCAAACTCAGCTTCCACCAAACCCAGGTGTCCCAGCGCCTGGCTGCTGACCTGCTCTCCCTCACGCCCAGCCTGACGCCCGGCGAGGTAGCCCGCTGCGCCAAATCCTTCGCCCTCCTCAAGTGGCTCAACCTCCCCCTGTTTGAGGCTTTTACCCAGGTGAGCCAGAGCCTACATCACCTGCACCACACTTCTGGAGGTGGGCTTAAGGCTCTCTTTGTGCTTGGCCCCAGCTCAGAAATGGGCTCCCTCGGCCTCTGTTGAGAACCATTGCAGTAACTGGAAAACAGCCAGTCTGGAAACTCACTCACGGGTGGTAAATGCAGATTGCTTATTTTCTGCTTTATTTGGAAAGAGACTGTTAGTGATGGAAAAACACACTCGAGAGCGCTTTCCTCTGCCTGGCCTAGAACACCCTCTTTCCATTCACCGTGGGGAGAGGGTGAGGCTGAGAATCCACTCAGCAACTCCCAGCTACTGGCCGCCCCAGTAGAGCTGAGGGAGGTGGTGCCTGTGCTTGCATGGCACTGCAGCCGGGCCAAGCCACATGCTGTCAGAGAACAGGTCCAAAGCCTCTGTCAAGGAGGTGGATTCGAGGGGCCTCTGGCTCCTGCCACCCAGTGTCCCCTCAGACTTGGGCTGGGGAGGACAGCTGTTGGCAGGGTACTCATTCTGTCCCTCTGGTGGCGCAGCACCTCCTGAGCATGGCCCAGGACGTCTCCTTGCCCCACCTGTGCAGCATGCTTCTGTCTTTTGCCCGTCTGAACTTCCATCCACAAGAAGAGGATCAGTTCTTCAGCTTGGTACGGGCACTGGGCTCCCATTCCCTCTCCCTTCCCGCTTCCTGCCACCTGCTAGCCACCGCTAGCCCGTCCCAGGAGCCATCTAGCCTGGGTAGAAGGAGAGGGGCCACAACACACGGTGTGGAGGAGTGGGGGGCACCCCAGGGACCGTGGGAAGCAGATCTCCTGGCACAGTACTGCTAGGGGTGACTCCTTGCCAGGAGGCCCTGCTCATTCCCAGTGCTCTGTTTAATGCCCTGCTGGCAACCATGGTCCACCGCAGAGACTGGGCAGGCTTGAGGGGCTGCTGGGCCTCTGCTGAGTGCGCCAGCTGCAGGGCAAGGGTGGTGAAGACCTGGAACATCACAGAAACCAACAGACCGGGCCCAGCCCTGTGCTGCCTGGGACAGTGCCGAGAGGAGCTTTGCTTCGAGGGTGCTGTGATTCTCATGGGGAGCATCGGAGGGGGGATTTGGGGCCCTGGGCCCCACTGGTGTGTGGAGTGTGGTAAGCCTTGCTACATGCCAGCATTGGGCAGCACTCCAGGCGTGTGAAAGGTTCCACTCAATTCCAGCCCAGAGTTGCTCTGTGCCTCCCCTGGCCAGGGTCCTGCTCTTGCTCCCAGGTGGCCACCTGTAACAGGTATTGGCTGTGGTCTGTTGCTGGGCTGACCCTGCTTTCTCCACTGCATCCTGTGCTTGTCCAGGTACGGGAGAGGCTGAAATCAGGGCTGGTGAACATGGACCCCGCTATGCAGGTGGACCTGGTGTGGGCCCTCTGTGTGCTGCAGCAGGTGCAGGAGGAGGAGCTGCAGGCCATCCTGCACCCCAGGCTTTACACACAATTTCTGGGTGAGCCCCCCCATGGCAGACACACAGACACTGCGCTGGGGAGGTGGCCAGGTGCACTGCCAGGGCCTCTGTCCACTCCCTGCAGTTGGCCCAGTGAGCAGATCTCACCCCTGCTGTCCTGACCCAGAGCACCAGCAGAGGGCTGGGGGAGGGAGGGCATTGCCTTCTGACTCCCGTCCCTGCTCCTCCTGGCCCTCTGCCACCCCTCTCTCCTGTTGTTCCCCAGCAGGCAAGTCTCCAAAGGATCGAAGCACCTTCCAGAAGTTGCTCCATATCAACACCACCGCCCTGCTGGAACACCCTGAGTACAAGGGCCCCCTCTTGCCAGCCTCAGCTGTGGCCCCCAGCCCCTCATCCCCTGACAGGAAGGCGACCCCCCTGCAGAAGGGGCTACAGGAGACACTGAAGGCCCTGCTGGGGACTGCAGGCAGCCTGGAGGTGGCCACGCAGTACGGCTGGGTGCTGGGTGAGGGCTCCCGCCGCCGGAGGTCCACTGGAATCGGACGGGACATCCCATTCCTGCCCGCTGTGGCAAGGGACAACCAGGGAGCCGCAGGCCTTCCCTGCTGCTGGTCTGTCCATCGTGGGCGTCCAAGGGGCCTGCCACAGGGGCTCACCCACACCCTTCCCCAGATGCAGAGGCACTGCTGGATGCCGATGGCCAGTTTCTGCCCGTAAGGGACTTCGTCGCACCTCACCTTGCCCAGCCAGTGGGGATCCAGCCGCTGCCCCCGGGAGCTAAGAGGTAGGTGGCCATGGCCCATGGGCCTGGCCCTGCACCCTGGCTGTTTTTCCTCCTGCCTTCCTGCAAAGCTGAGAGCAGCCTCTCAGCCCCTTCCTCCTGCCAGGCTCGCTTTCCTGCGCTGGGAGTTCCCCAACTTCAGCAGCCGAAGCAAGGACTTGTTGGGCTGCTTCGTCCTGGCCCGGCGCCACATACAGGCAGCAGGCTTCCTGGTGGTGGATGTGAGTACCTGTGGACCGCACGGCCGCCGCAGGGGGAGAAGCCCCCCGTTGTAAAGCAGACCTAGAGTGGGAAGGATACAGACATGCCCAGACCAGCGTCTCTGAGGAACTGGGGTTTGGCCTGGTGGCGACATCCAGAAGCCCCCAAGCCTCCTGCTTAGCTTTGGAGACGCACATGAGAGTTGCCTGGCAGCAGAGTGTGACTGCTGCTTGGCCTCTGGTTGAGGCCCACTCTCCACAGCTGAACCCCATAGACCACAGGGCGCTCTGCTTTCCTGTGAGGGCCGGGGAGTAAACATAGCTTTAGGGGCTGCATAAGGTTCCATCACATTTTCTTCTTTGGGCTGTTATTTGGGTTTTGCTTTTTTAACCACCTCCAAATTCAGAAGCTGTGGAAGTCCTGTGTAGTTCTCAGGCCTTTCTGGCACTGACAGCCAGGGCCTTCCACCCACTGCCCATAGCTCCCTGGGTTCTTCCCTGACAACTTGCAGGCCAAGGGGGACATGTGCAGAGCAGTCAGTTGCCAGCACTCCACAGGGGCAGTGGTCAGCCTGCAGTTCAGCCCCCAGCCATCATGACCTGTTGCCACCTCCTCCCTCCAGGTCCCATACTATGAGTGGCTGGATCTCAAGTCTGAATGGCAGAAAGGCGCCTACCTCAAGGACAAGATACGCAAAGTGGTGGCTGAGCAGCTGGCCAAGTGATTTGTCCCATTATTGTGGACTGCATGCCAAGGCCTAGCAGCAAGTGCTGGACAGGCAAGTGGTGTCACCCCGGAGAATGAACCATCTCTGTGCAGGACTTTGGCCAGCGTGGGGGGTGGACAGACGGTCCGAGGGACAGACGCCATCCTGTAGGAAATAAATCTTCAATTCTGGTGTTCAACACCAGGCAGCTTCGTGTGTGTCTTTTCCTCTGGGTGTATGTGTCTCTCGCTCCCTCACTCACCCACCTGCCTGTGTACTCTGGAAGGCAGAGAATGACTCTCCAGGGTGTGTGCATGCCCTGCGACACTCCCCAGCCTGCTTGGCACTGAGCCCCACCCTGGTGGCTCGAGGGACAGAAAGCCTGCAGTTCAGGTGAGAAGTGACATTCTGACTGCCTGGCTGTCATATTTTCTGGGAACCTTCCTGTTGGATTGTACATCCATACCTGCTGCCCAGAGGCCTGAGGTAACCCCTGCAGATAGGTGGAGTCCTACTAGAATCTGTGCCTTTAGCGAGGAGCTTCCCAGAAAGCTTGACCATAAAGCCTTCCAGGTTTTTGTTTCTCTGCAATAAGCATGCCCTGGAGTATAATTTCCAAGTTAGGAATTTATGTGTTGAGGTTTTACAGAAACTACAATGCTGTTTTCTAGAATGGCATTCCTACCAACTGTGCAAGTGATCCAGTCTTTCTACATCTTCATCAGCATTCATGTCACTGGGTTTTTAATTTTAGTAATTCTTAACAGGTGTGTAGTGATACGGTTTTAAGTTGCATTTCCCTAGTCACTAATTTTGAATGTTTTCTCAACTCTGATAAATTGATGATAAACATTCGTTACCTGTCCATCCTCTAGTGAAATGTTTGAGTCTTTTGCTTGTGGTTCTAATTGGACTGCTTGCTTCACTAGTTTTGAAACAGTTTTGCTCTTTTGTTTCGCAGTGCTGGGAGTCAAACCCAGGGCCTTGGACATGCTAGACAAGTACTCTCCCGCTGAGCCCCATGCCCACCCTAGGGTTTTTTATAGATTCTCTCCCAATCTGTAGCTTATGTTTTCATCCTCTTAATAGGGTCTTTTGCAGAACCTAAGGTTGAGATTTTCATGTAGTCCAATTACCAATTTTTCCTTTTATGAGTCATGATTTTGATGGCGAGACTTAAGAACTCTGCCTCTCCCTAGATCTTGACATTTTTTCCTAATATTTTTCCTAAGAGTGTTAACAATTTTACATTTAAGTTCATGGTCCATTTTGAGGATATATTGAAGTGTTCCTCCTCAAATGCAGAAACTTTTTTTTCACTTCTTTTTTTTTCATGAAAATATTTCTTTATTGTCACTTACGGATTCTTGTCCATGTCAACAGATTGCCTGGTATCGGCCACTGCATCAGGTACTGGAACAGTCATAATTGTCCATAGATTCCGTCAGCCAGATGTGGCAGCCCAACCGTGATCTGTTTGCAGATAAGCCAGGTCATGCATGTCAGCCTCTTCCTCGGCGATTGGGCCCAGCTTGTCACACATGTGATCCTCAAAGATGAAGTGACAGGTGGACCAAGCCAAGGTTCCCTCGAAGGCACCAAAAACATCATTGTGTAGATTATTTTCAATCACGACCTCTAGCAGAGAGCCACCAAATTTTCCTTTGCTTGTGAACATTTCACCGTCACAATTTATAAAGGCGACTGTTACCTCTGAGCTGCTCTGCCCCCTCAATGACATGCTCATGGCTGGAGATGAGCAGCAGCCACTGGGGTGGGCCTCAGAGTTGGTGATGGCTGGTGCATCCTGGAGGATGGTGGATGGCAGTGACGCTGGAACCCTGCTGGTTCTTCCGGTCCTGCTCCCAACTGCGTCCTGCCTGACCTATGAAAATGCTTTTTTTTATTTATTTATTTATTTTTTTTTTGGTACTGGGATTGAACAAAGGCCTTGTGCCTACTAGGCAAGTGCTCTACCACTGAGCCACATGTCTTGCCCCTTTTTTGTACTTTTGGGATATAAATTGAAGAGGTTGGGTTTGTTTTTTGCCTGTGGGTGTACAGTTGCTCCTGAGTCATTGGTTGAAAAAGCTGTCTTCTCCCACTGACCTGATTTTGCACTGCAGAAGTTGGGCATATTTGGGTGGGTCTGTTTTTGAGTTTTCGTGCTACTGATATGTTTTCTGTCCCTCTGGCAATGTCACATGTTCTTGGTTACTGTAACTATAAGATATACCTAAAGCCTGGCTTGGTGGTCCATGCCTATAATCCCAGCACTTGTGAGGCTGAGGCAGGAAGATCACTGAAGATAGGGGAAAAACCCAAAAAGTAATACTGAGTAGAGGGAAGGGATCTTCCTAGTTTATTTTTTAAGATTGTTTCAGCAGCCAGGCACGGTGGCACACACCTGTAATCCTAGCATCTCAGGAGGCAGAGGTAAGAGTATCACAAGTTCAAGGCCAGAGGCACCCTGTGTAATTTAGCAAGACCATCTCAAAACAAAAAATAAAAAAGGGCTAAGGCCAAATGTGGTGTAATCCCAGCAACTCAGGAAGCTGAGGCAGGAGGATGGTGAGTTTGAGGCCAGCCTATGTGAATCAGCAAGACCTTGTCTCAAAAAAATAGGGGTAGGGCAGGGGTACTGCTCAGTGGTAGAGCACTTGACTAGCCTGAGTGAGGACTGGGTTCACCCCCACTACCAAGGAAGATTGCTTTAGCCATCCTAGTTCCTTTTCCTTTCCATCAGGTCTTTGAATAAGCTTGTTTATGTTTACAAAAATAAAACTGGGATTTTAATAGGAATTGCTTTAAATCTATAGATCATTTTGAGGAGACTCAATATCTTTACAGCATTGAATCTTAATGAATATAGTCTGTCTCTGCTTATTTAGGTCTTTGCTTTCATCGATGTTTCATAGTTTTTGTTTTCTTAAATGTATACTAAGTATTACATGCTCTTTAAAGTGATTATAAATGGGACTGTGTTCTTATTTTTTGTCTGTTGCTACTATATAGAAATTTGATGTTTGTATAATTTTGCTGAATTCTCTTATTTTAGGCATTTTATTCTCTTAGATCGCCTATGTAGACAGTCACGTCCTCTGCAAATAGGGATATTATCTCTTTACAACTTGTATGGAATTTATTTATTTATTTATTTCTACACTGAGATTGGGCTGGGATTTAGCTCAGTTGGTAGAGCGCTGCGCTGCAGTCTCTGAGGTCCAGAGTTCAATTCCCAGCACTGCAAAAATGGGAGAAGGACCTGGCAATCCACTCCCAAGGCAATCCCCAAACAGTCTGCCACTGAAAACCCTATGAGGGTCGCTATGAGTCGGATACCAACTCGATGGTACCTAACAACAACAACAACACTGAGATTAAACCCAAAGCCTCACAAAACACTAAGCAGGTGCTCTACCATTGAGCTACACCCCCAGCCCCATTTCTTTTATTTTTAACAGCTTTACTAAAGATTAGTAATTAATAGTTATTAAATTCTTTTTTTTTTTAAGTTACCACTCATTTAACCTTTGGGAGAAGGACCTGGCAACCCCCTCCCAAAAATCAATCTGCCATTGAAAACCCTATGAACAGCACAGAAGCACTAACAATAGTGTTTCCCCTATTGTACAGAGGGTCGCTATGAGTTGGATACCGACTCGATGGCACCTAACAACAACAACAACATTTAACCTTTATTGATAGATGGCCTTCATTGCATAAATAACTTTCAGCTGCACTCCATGTTGCACTGAAATACTAAGAATGACTAAGAAGATGACATTTTTTCATCTTTAACCTTACTAGAACCATCCCTTGGCCTAGGCCTGGAAGCCTTTTTGTGTGTGGTTCAGGAGGATTGTTGAACCCAGGACCTCACACATGCTTTGTGTAGGGCACACGCCTCCCTGTCCAGCCTGGAGGTTCGGATGGGCAGCACCACCACACACACACATCCTAAACACAGTTCACTCAGGGCCCTCAGGTGAGGGGCGCAGACTCCTGCGGCCCTCAGGACCCCAGAGGAGATGGGAGAAAGGAAAAGCCTCAGGCACTTTTGCCTTCCAGGGGCAAACACCTGTGTTGGTCGTCTCGGTGGTCACTAGGAGACAGCTGTTGCTTCGTCGGTGATCAGATGGAGAGCAAGTTCTTTCCTTATTGATGATTGCAATGGGAGAGCGTTCTTTCCTCATCAAAGGTCCGGGGAGAGCAGCAGGAGAGGTGTTTCCTCTTCGGTGGTCCGGGCAGGAATGGGCAAGAAGGCGAAAAAAGGATCAAGCTGCCACAGCGCAGCTCCTTATATAGTTTACTCACAGAATGGCCTGAGCCAATCAGCTTTCAGTCCAATTGTCTAATCAGGAAGGGTTTTGTACAAACGTGCAACCAAGTTACTTTCATTTTCCCTAAATTTCCAATTTACAAACCAGATATTCAAAAGCAGTTTTCCCAGTTTGGGAGTTTTTGCCAATTTCCTCTCAATTTTTCCCTACACATCCCTCTTTTTCTTTTAATTTTTTAATTTGATGGATATGTTCTCTGAATAATTGTACCATTATAGAATGTTTTAGGTCCTGATCATTTACATCACATTTTACATTTTGAACTCTCCTGGTGACTATGCATACAATTATAATCATAAGGCATACAGCAATAATCATAACATAGAGCAGTTTTAAAAGTCTTTTAACAATTCCCTGGAGCAAGGCCGAAGCTAGTGAATCTGGCCATGGCTGAAGTTGTCTAACTGGTACCCAAATTCCCTTTCTTACATGTAACAAATAGATGTTTTCTTTTTTAAAATCCATATTCAAAGAGGTACTTACACAGGTATACAATTTACATTGTTTACAAAAGATTGACCCATCTGTCTTGTTCCATTTTGTCTCCCCTCTTAACATTACATATAGGAGTTTTACACAAGCTCTTAATTTCATTCTAGCCTTTTTACCAGAGTCTGAAGTGCTTACTGCCCAAGGAGGCCTAATTGTGGCCACTAACTTCCACAGGTGTACTTGTGGCGGTGCCCTTTCTGTTACCTGGAGTGAAGGTGGGATTAGTTTGTAGTCCATACCATACTTTTAACAATGTGCCAATTATATGAGCCCTTTCACTAAACCTGTGTGTTCCTACCCCATCACTTTTTTCTTGGGGACGTCCATGAACACACATTTTCTTTATGTAATTACTCTATTGATACAGGCTCTGATCCATGCCTTTTGGCATCCATGGCACCTCTTTGGCTTTCCTTGACCCAAATCTGGAACATACAACCTCTCCTCGCTTGACATTGGCCAAATCTTATTGACCACTGTCAAGCAGTGCCTTTCCTTTCCCCTATACATACAGGCACATCTTCATTTCCCACACAATAGTTTCTGAATGACTTATCCCTCCTTCTCTGGCTTTAGTGGGCCTCTTGGATTGTAAGGTCCCACTACCCATGCCACTTCACTGCTATAAACAGTTTTATTAAATTCTTTATACTGATATTTAGATGTAATAATAAATACTATTAATGACTAATATAATTCACATGCCAAACACTTCCCTCATTTAAATATATATAATTCAATAACTTTAGTCTCTTTACTAGTGTGTCCAATCATCAGCACAATCAATTTTTGAAAATTTCATCACTTCTTGAAGAAACTATACTTTCAGCTATCGCTTCCCTAACCCTCACCTTCTGCTCCCACACTTAAGCAACTAACAATTTTTCTGTCTCTAGATTTCCCTCTTCCAAAATTTCACGAGTGGAATCATGCTGGATGTGGCATTTTGTGGCGCTTCTTTCACTTAGCATCATGTTTACGTAGTTTATCCATGTTTTAGCATATATCCGTGTTCATTCCTTTTTATGGCCAAATAAGAACTCATTACATGGTTTATTCAGTTAGCCCTTTGTAAGTTCTGTATCATTTTATTAGCCAACCACAACTGGAAAATACTGGAAGGAAAATTTTGCATCTGTACTGAGTGTGTACAGATTTTGTCTTGTCATCGTCACTTAAGCCACACAGTATGATGAAGACATACCTAGCCTTTACATTATGTTGGATGTGTAAATCATCTCAAGGGTGTTTTAAGTATATAGGGGCTATGCATAGGTTATATGAAAATATGCCATTTTAAATAAGGGCCATAAGCATTTGAAGATCGTGCTGGCCATGAGTGTTCCCAGGGCCAATATTCTGCAGATACCAAGGGACACCTATTCCACATTTTGTTTATTCATTCAGCCTTTGATGGACATTTGGGTTTCCACCTTTTGACTAAATAATGCTCTGTAAATATTTATGTACAATTTTGTAGGTGGACTTTTTTCCTTTCTCTTGGACATATATGCCTAGGAATGGACTTGTTGAGTGTTATGGTAACTACATTCAGTCATTTGAGGAATTACAAGTCTTTTCAAAAGCAGCAGCAACCATTTTACATTCCCAGTAGCAGTGTAGGAGGCTCCAGTTTCTCCACATCCTCAACAACACGTAACCTGGCTTTATTCTAGCTATGTCAGTGGATATGAAGTTGGGTCTCATTGTGGTTTTGATTTTCATTTCCCTGATAACTAATGATGTTGAGCATTTTTCATGGGCTTATTGGCCATTTGCATGTGGTTTTGGAGAAATGTCTGTTCAGATGTTTTTCTACTTCTAAATAAGTTTGTCTTTTATTACCAGGTTGTAAGACTTCTTTGTATGTTCCATATATAATGCCCTTATTAAGTAAATGAATTGCAGATAGTCTCTCCCATTCTGTGTTGTATTTTCACTTTCTCGATGGCATCTTTTGAGGCAGGAAAGTTTTAAATTTTGAAAAAATACAACTTCCTTTTTTTGTGTTGCTTGTGCTTGCATATCACTTCTAAGAATCCTTTGGTAAATCTGAGTTCATAAAGACATACCTGTTTTCTTCTAAGAGTTTTATAATTTCTGCTCATGTATCTTGGTATTTGGTCCATTTTGAGTTAATTTTTGTATACGGTATGCAGTGTCACCTTCATTTTTTTGCATATGACTCTCCACTTGTCACTGTTTATTGTTATTCTTTTCCCTGTTGAGTGGTCTTGTCAAACTCAGCTGACCATGTATGTATGGGTCTATTTCTGGACTCTCAGTTTTCTTCTGTTGACCTATATATATATCCTTTTGCCAGTAGCACACATTGCCTCTTGATTACTGTTGCTTTGTAGTAAGTTTTGAAACTGGGAAGCATTTTGATTTTTCAGGATTGTTTGACTACTCTGGGTCCACGTGAATTTCATCAGCTTATCAGTTTCTACAGAGAGGTTAGTTAGGATGTTGTGTTAAATCTATAGGTCTTGGGTTTTGTTACCATCTTAACAATGTTAAGAATTCTGACCCATAACATGGGATGTTTTCCCATTTATTTGGATATTCTTTCATTTCCTTCAACAGTTTTGGAGTTCCCAGAGCATACGCTTCAAACTACCTTTGTTAACTTTATTCCTAATTGCTTTATTCCTCCTACCACCTTTCTTTTGTGGTTTTGTTTCCTATTGTTTTGTTTTGGGTTTTTGTTTTTTGTTTGTTTGTTTGTTTTTGTTCTGTTTTGTTCGTGGTGCTGGTGATCAAAGCCAGGGCCTCAACTATTTATACTCTTTAGTACCATTGTAAATGGAATGGGATTTGTTTGTTTGCTTGCTTGCTTTGAAATGAGATCTGTGGTCTCAATATGTGCCCAGGTTGGTTTCAAGCTTCTAGGCTAAAGTAGTCCTCCTGCCCGGAGTAGCTGGGATGATGGGTACATGCTACCACTCCTGATTTGGAATTGTTTCCTTAGTTTCAATTTTGGATTTCTCATTGCAGGTTTACAGAAGTACAAGTTTATGTGTGTGTATGTTGATCTTGTCAGGATCTTGTTTTGTGAGTTCACTGGGCTTCCTGAGTGTGGCTTATTTTTCAGTAAATGTAGGAAGTTTTCAACCTGTACTTCGAATATTCTCCTTGATGTTGGGGCTTTTTAAAATGCACCCCATAACTAGGGTCCCTCATACTAGCCTGAGGGACTGGCCTTTAGCTGACCCCAGGGCCACATTCCACTCACTCACTCCTACCCCTCCCATCGAGTGAGCAAAGATGGCCCCTGACGAGCCTCAACCACCTCAATTTTGATTGGCTACCTCTAGCTTCTCAGTTAAATAACTGCCCCTACCTGGCAGGTATGACAGTTTACCTGCTGTGCCTGTCAGGAATGTGCCCTGATTGGCTAACCCCACTACATGCCCCCCTCCAGGACCCTATATAAGCAAGGCTCCCGGACCCCCTTTACCCTACCACCATTCTCCGTCCCTTAATGCTGTCCGGACCCCATCACCTCGATCCAGTGCTCCCCAATCCAGCGGAAGATCTCCAAGCAAGCCGACGCATCAAAACCAGGGGCCCCAAAGCACCAAAGGCTACAAACAAGCCATGAAGAACCTCCCAATTCCTCCTATCCTTGGGAAGGAGGCAGTGAAGGCGAGCTGCGAGAGTTAAGACCACGGGACCTCCAACCCAGTGGAACACCAACTGCTTGTAGCTGTGCCTTTAAGGCTGAGCTGTTCCACCAATGAGCCTGCAGCATTCTATGCTGGAAGCTTAGAGCTAGCACTTGAGCACTTCACAGGGGCTGCTTGCTGTTTGCACCCCACTGGGGGAGTAACCCAATAAACTTCCCTCTCCTGTTTCCTGCAGAAGGTCTCCAAAAGTCCTTCTTTGGCGCCTCCGGCCACTACCCCAACCTGGTCCAGTGGGTCCCCGATACCCACTTGGTGTCAGGGCAAGGCTCTGACCTCTGCTGGGCCTGAGCCAAACCCCAACACCTTTCTTTCCTCTCCTTCTGATATATCCATTGTGTGTGTGTTAGTGTGTGCAATGGCATTCACGTTCCCCAAGTTTCTGTTCCTTTTTTCTCTGTTCTTCAGCTTGTATAATCTTTATCAATCTGTCTTCAAGTTCATTAAATCTTTCTTAGGCAAGTTGAAATCTTCTGTCCAGCTCCCCTAGTGATTTAAATTTCAGATATTGTACTTTTTGACTCTACAATTTCCATTTTTGTCATTTCTTTCTCTTTATCAATTTTCTCTACTTGTTGCAATATCATCATAGGCTCTTTTTTTAAATTATACTTGAAATATTTTTCTGTTACTTTAAAATATTTTTCTGTTAAGTCAACATCTGGTTGCTCACACAATTTCTATTCCCGTCTTTTCTGGTGTACAGGTCCCATTTTCCTGTTACTTTGTGTTGTAATTTTTTGTTGTTGTTTTGGTAGTTGGACATTTCAATAACATTGTAGTGACTTGTTCCTGCTGTTTGGTTACCTGTTATATGAGCAGCTGGGTGTCTGAGAATCCTGTCTCTGCTCCCCATAGCCAGTAGGCCTCTGGCATTCCTCCCAGGGAGGTGCAGCTTTGGGGGCGTGCAGTCAACCTGAGAAGATGTGTCCTGGGCATCATCCTCCTTTTGTCCTGACCAAGACCAGTGTAGGGCACTGCCTAGAGAGGCAGTTTGCCCCAGGGCCTATCTAGGCCCCTTGGAGGACTGAGGCTTGTTCCCCAGGCAGTCACCTTGCCCTACATCTGAGAACTCAGGGTCATCGAGCTCCCCAAGATGGCACTGGCATCTAATCCCTTGCCTCAGACCCCTCGATGCCGATTGGCTGTTTCCAAACCCCTGAACGGCTCCTGATTGGACTGTTCAGGAACTACCTCTGATTGGCTACTTTTACAAAACCAAATTTGAATATCCCTTCTGATTGGCTGAAACCTGTATGGGGTGACTGCCTCTGATTGGTCCCTGGCTAGCCCCAGAAGAGTATGTAAGGGCAGTACATGGAGCAGTCTGGGTCCCTTCCATCAACTGGGACAGACAAGGAAACAATAAAAAGCTGTTGGAGCAGAGCACTTGGAGTCAGAGTCTTCACTGGGAAGAAAGAAGCAAGGAGCTGCCATGGGCATAAGCCTCTGAGCCTGCCTTTCTCAAGGCTTCTCAGAGCAGCCGTGGGCATAAGCCTCATTTCAGGGTGGCGCAGCTCTTGGGTGCCCGGTCCCCCTCACGAGACAACAGGTCTTTGGTGGCTGGTTCTCGCTGGTGGCTGGAGCGAGTCCAGCAGCAGGGTGACGCCCCACAGACCAGGAGTTAAACTCCACTGGTGGGCACTGACAACTCCACTGATGCCTCTAATGTTTTCAGCAGCCCTCTGGGCAGACCTGCCTCTACCAGACATTCCCCATCATCTTGTTGGGCAGAACAGTTTCTGAGGTCAGTGTCTGATATTTTCTCCAACCCCAGCAGGGCTCCGCTGACCTGTCTTATTCCCCAATTTTCAGTTACAAATGAGCCACCTATGATCTAGGCTGTGTCTTCATTAGATCCATGAATCACCTTCCACACTGCCTTTGGCCAGTCTCCACTGCTCTCAGGAGAGTATTTCCCCATCCGCTGCTGCAGTGAAGGAAGTTCATTTGTGACAAAATCAGGGGCTGTTTCACAGCCTGCCTTTGCCCCCAGACAGAATCTCAGCCTAATGGCAAGCTTCTGCATAACCGAAACTCCAGGAAGTGAGCCCTCAGAGGTCCCACATGGAACTACCGCCCCACTAGGTAGTAGAGGGCCTTCAAGGCCCCTGTATTCTCAGCATGCCATTCCCAAGGTAGAACCCTCCACAAGGAGAGGCTCAGTGAAAAAAGGGAAGCCGCACCTCTGAACCACACTCACGCTGGATTTAGCAGCTGTGGCTTGGGAAACACTGACGGGAGGAGAGCCTTCCATGCGGAAACTGGGGGAAGCGGGGTTGACCCCCACCCCGTGTTCTTGGCTGCTCCCATATGAAATGGAGTCTACTTCCTTGCGGGGAAGGAGCAGTTCAAACAACATTGACTCTGGCCCTAGGAAGTTTTCATAGATTTTCTGGAGTAGATAGATACCTACCTCTCCACTTGCTGTTTGCTCTTTGGACCATTTCTGGAAGCTTTATTCTGTTTATTCATGTGTTTATTTATATCTATTTATTTTTGTGGTGCTGGAGCTCAGTCTTGGGGCCTTGTGCATGCTAAGGAAGCACTCAAGCACTGAGATACTCCCTCAGCCCCAGTTTTTCTTATTTAATATATTAGTGTTGTGGATTACATCGATTGACTGAGTTTCAGGTGCATACTCGGAATAAATTCCACTTGGTCCTAGTGTATATTATTTTTATACAGTGTTAAGTTTGATTTGCTGATATTTTATTGAGAATTTTTGTGCCTAAAATCATGAGAGATGTTGGTCTAAAGTTTTTTGGGGGGCTTGTTTGTTTTGGTGTATCTATTTTCCCCCCCAACACAATTTTTATTGGTTTTGGTGTCAGGATATGCCTTGCCCCGTTGAGTTAGGAAGTGTCCCCTCTTCTGTTTTCTGGAAGAGATTGTTTATTCTTGGTAGGATTTTCCAGTGAAACAGTCTGGGCCCAAAGATTTCTTTTTCTTTCCTCTCATCATCCTTCTGTCACTGGATTCTAGTTTGAGTCCATGGTAGTAGGAATTCATACTCCATGTGATTCCAATTATTTTGACTATGTTCGTTTTTTTGTTTTTTTTTTAATGGCCCAGAACTTAGTCTATTTTGAGGAATGATCCAAGGGCACTTTAAAATTACATTGAGCTGGGTATGGGGGTGTATGCCTGTGATTCCAGCACTGGGGAGAGGAGGCTGAGGCAGGAGGATAGGTGTGAGTTCAGGGCCAGCCTGGTCTACATAATGAGTTCTAGGACAACCGAGGCTACATGGTGAGTCCCTGTCTCAATCAGTCAATCAACCAACCAAATACAGGCTTTACACTTTCATCATGTATTGTCTTCTATGTGTGGCAATTGGAGGCTCTTGGTTCATTGTTTGGTTTGGATCTACATCCATGCTCGTGCTCTGTCTAGTAGTTAGTCCAGCTATTGAGAGGAGTGCATTCAAGTCATCAGCCATAATTGTTAATTCATCTATTTCCTCTTTAAGCTTTATCCATTTTTGCTTCACTTATTTTGAGGTTGTATTGTTTGGTTTGCAGACATTTAGGACCATTATGCATCCAGATGGATTGATTGCTTATGTCATTACAGAATGTCCCTCTCTGAATCTAGTAATTATGCTCTGAAGTTGGCTTTCTCAGCTATTAGCATAATTCCTGGTTTTCTTTTTCTTTTTTTAGTTGGTATTTTCATGGCTTGTCTTTTTCTGTTATTTTACTTCCAGTGTACCTATGCTATTGAATATAAAGTTTCTTGTAAACAGCACATAGTTCAGCTGGATTGTTTAATCTTCTCTGCTAATCCTTGCCTTTTAATTTGTGTTTTCAGCCTCTTTACATTTATATTTGTTAAGTCTGCCATGCTGTAACCTGTCTTCTGGTTTTTGGCTTGTTTCTCATTCACGTGTTTCTCTTTTCTTACTTTCTTGTGGATTATTTGAACTCCATAGTGATTTATGTGTTTGAGTGTGTCATTTTGTATATTTTTCTGATTGTTTTATTTTTTCTTTTCTAAGACAGGGTCTCTGCTGGGCATGGAGACCGACCTGGACTTACAGTTGTCCTTAGTAGGGAGGAACAGAGAGACAAGCCCATGCCATCTTGTCTGGGCACATGCCTGTAATCCCCATGATCCAAGCAAGCCTCCTTTCTCAATGGGGATGAAGACTTCTCCTTGGTCCTCCTATTAGTAGATTCACATTAGGAAACACCAAGCCTGGGTCTCCTTCTATTGAGTGGGGCATCATAAGATGCTGCTATGCTGTTCACCTGGTCCCTCACCAGCTCACTGTCTTCATCTTTGAGAGCTATATTTTGGTTTTCTCTTACTGCCTGGATTTACAATTGTCCTTAGTAGGGAGGAACAGAGACAAGCCCATGCCATCTTGTCTGGACTGGAAGCCCCAGAGGCTTGTTAAAAGACAACTGGTTTCTAAAAAATCCATGATGTTGGCAAGATGGTGGGCACCTGTCAGAGTGCTGGTGGTTGTTAGGTACCCAGTTGGTGTCTGACTCACAGCGACTCTTCATACAACAGGCAAAAACACTACTGTCAGTGCATCTCTGCTATATTCATAGGGTTTTCAATGGCTAAGTGTTTTTTTAGGAGTGGGTTGCCAGGTACTTCTCCCAAGCCTACAGCATCTGGTGTTCCCAGGTGATCTCCCATCCAAGTACTAACCAGGCCCGACCCTGCTTAGCGTCTGAGATCTGATGGGTGCAGACACCACAGTGGTATGGCTGCACGCTGTCAGAGTGGTAGCAGGTTAGAACTCAGCCTGAAATAATAGAAGGGTCTCAGAAGAAGGCTACTTAGCTGCTTGGGAAATAAGGGTGCTGAAGTGGAGACTGTAAAAGAAAGGAGAAAGTCCCACACCAGGCCGACTGAACTGATGGTCTGCCAGCAACTGAAGGATGCAGGGCCAGTGTAGTTTTGCTTAGGTTTGGACGTTGTAGGTCGCGTGCCTGCGGTGCTGCAGGGGGAAGGTGATGCCTCGCCTTGAGGTAGGTGCAGAGGAGTCAGGGACCTTCCCTGTCTTCCTGTGCTTGGGTAGAGCGGAAGACCAAGCACGTTGGAAGGGCGCTGCCTGCCTGCTTCAATGGCTGCTCTGATTTCCCCCACCCCAGTTCCGAGAGGATGACAGTGTGTCATTCGTCTGCCTCCCGGTGCCTGGCACGGGGCGCGCGGAGGGGGACGTTGTCTGCGGATCGGGCGGCGCAGCAGCCCGTGTGAAGCAATAGTGTTTCAGGAAGAGCGAGGGGTGGGTATCATCCGCGGGGCTGGGGCAGAGGCAGCTGCGGGGAGGGGGGAGCGCGGGGGGGGGTGGAAGGAGGCTTGTTCCTCCCTTTTCCTTCTCTTACCTAAAGAACTGAGGGGTGAGAGGGACGGGGCAGATCCCTGAGCCACGGGGGAGACCCCAGGCCCCGCTAGGCCCGGGAGCTCCTGCCGGGCCGCCTTCCCCTCCGCGCATTCCCCAGCTGCAGCTCCGGTTGCCACGGAGACAGGAGGCGGTTGCCATGGAGACCGGCTTCGAGGCCCAGCCAATCACTGCGGAGCTGCGCCTCCTGCCTGGCCCTGGACCGAGGCACCGCTGGGTGCGCGGCGTGCTGCTCTCGGGCTCCCCGCGGGGGCAGAGGGGACGAGGGGACGCCCCCGCCCCGCGGAGACCCCGCCCCTGGTTCTGGTGCACCGCCGCCTCTCGGTGGGAGCGGCGATGCTGCCGTAGGCGGTGCCCAGAGTGCGCTCGGGAAGCGGGTGCTGATGCTGCGGGCGGCTACGACCCTCGCCCCGCCGAGCCCGGGTGGGGCCCCCAGCGCCGCAGTGCCGGCCGCGCACGCTCACTCGGAAGGCGGGGCGGGCTGGGCGGTGCTGACGTCACCCACGCTCCCCTCCCCCGCCCAGCTGAGGGGCGGCGGCCGCGCGGGACACGGGCGGTGGCGCCGACAGACGGACGACGGACGGAGGGACCGGGCGACGCGGGCCGGCGGGCGTACGGCCAGGCCATGCCCGGGGAGGCGGCGCGCGCGGAGCTGCTGCTGCCCGACGCAGGTGGGCTCGGGCCCCGCACAGGTGAGGCCCGGCCGGGGAGAACCCGGCTTCTCCCAGCTCCGTCCGGGCCCCGCGCCCGCCCCGCCGTCTCTGCCCTCGGCCTTTCCTGCACCGCTCCTGTCCCCGGGGCCTCGTGGAAGGGCGGGGGGTCGCCGAGCGAGTGCTCCGAGCCAGAGCGTGGGCCCGCGCCCTTGGCCTCTGACCCAGGGGTCGCGGGCTTGGGCGCCCCATCGCGCCCCATTGTCCACGCAGAGCTGCTGCTCTCGGAGGTGGGAGGCCCAGCGAGTCTCTGCGGGGCCGGGAGGGTCCTCAGCTGCACCTCGGGCTGCCCAGGGCCGGGGCCTGGCCGGGCACAGGCGGTAGGAGTGGGACCGATGGAGTCCCAGGAAGCCGGAGGGAGGCCCGCTTGGGGGGGAAGAGGTGGAGTTGGGTCTGGGAAGCGCGAGGCTCTGGGAGGCGGCCTGGCCACCACGGAGTCTTTGGCGAGGCTGGGCCCGCAAGTTGGTGGAGGCTGATGGATCCACTTGGCCTGGGGCACTGGGAGCTGGATGGGTACTGCCGGAGGTCAGCCATGTGTGGCTTTGGCAGGGCCAAGGGCACCTTGGGGTGAGCGAGAAGTCACCTGGGGGCCAGACCAGGGCTGGGCCAGGGGCCCGGTAGAGAGGTGACAGCTGCTACCTCCACTCTTGATGAGAGACAGGCAGTCCAGACTCACGGTCCTGTGTTGGCTCAGTTCTGGCTTGCTTGGTGACCTTGAATGAGTCACGAAAAACCTTTGGCCTTTGGTCCCCTTCCTTTCCACGCTTGGCCCAGTTCTGCCCTTCCCCTGCCTTAGGGGTCTGTGCGGCGCCAAGAGCCTTGCTTTGGGGCACCCTGTGATGCCCACTAGCCACACCCACTCCCAGTTTCAGCTGTGCCTCAAGGGACCAAAAAGACCCCACTTCCCCTAGCTGCTCCAGCAGCCCAACCCACAGTTGCTGAGGCCAGCTGGTGGCCCTGGGCCCAGTACCTTGACACTGCTGAGGGGACAGATGCCCCAGCTTCTACTTCCCTTTTATCTTGGCTCATCTCTGTTTGGCCACAAGAAAGAGAAAGCCAAGGTGCAGGCAGTGTTGCTGGGTCAGCAGTGAGCACGGTAGAGCCGTCATCCCCTGGCAGGCCTCTGCAGGTGAGGAAAAGGGTCCCTGCGCATGGCCCTCCTCATCCCAGGCAGGACACAGCCTGGGCAGACATAGCTTTGGCTTTGGTCCAGGTGAGGGAGGGATGTTACAGAGCCATTAAAAACGAGACTGTGAGCACACAGAAGCACACTTAGGAGATGATGTTAGGTAAACACCGAAAGATGGGCAGTGAACGTGTGGAGTGACCTCGGTGCTGGTAAAATGTGGGGCAGCAGGAGACAGGCAGCAAAGCAGCAAGGTGTGGCCTGGTGCTGCTCGGGCTTTCGTCTACCTTCCCCAGGCCTCTGAGTACTGTGGACCAGGTTACTTCATGGTGTCTGTGTGGGGAGGCTTGTCATCTGGGGGTGTGGCAGCCCTGGAGCTTCCCTGAGCACCTGGGGTCTCCTCCCCATGGGTCTTGGGAATCCAGAGAAGGGCCCCAGGGCAGGCGCTCATCATGGTGTGGCTGCCATTGTGGAGGGGACAGTCTCCACCAGCCTCCCGTCCTATTCCTATGGGCCCTGTGGTTATCATCGATCATTGCCACCCCTGCCCTTCTGGCCAGATATGCCAACTCAGCCCTTGGGGGCACATCTGTCTCAACTCTCCAGAAACTTGGTCATGTGCAGGGCCTCCAGCTTCCCTTGTCCCTGTGCCACAAGAGGGGAGCGGGGCCAGGCGCAGAGCCCTGGGGGATAAGTTGGCCTCAAGTGTGGGCAGCAAGGACAGGAGAATTGGGCCAGAGAGGTGAGACCCCTGCTTTATGGTATGCATGAGTGAGACCTGGAATGTTCCAGAACTGCACAGTGCATGCCCTTGTCACAGGAAGGGCTTGGCACTGCCTAGCAGAATCTGATTGCTGTTCACTCCTGCCAGCCCAGCTGAGCCACACTGTTTACATGGGAAGAAAATAGCAAGCAAGTCTCCAAAACGAAACAGAAACACCAGTGGCACCTGTGCTGAAAGGCCCCTGGGAAACATAATGGCAAAGTTGTTCATGGCCCCCTTTCCACTAAGCTGTTGTCGGAACTCCTGGAAATTCTCCCTTGACACAGCTGCAGCCCACACCATGGCTCCTTTTCCTCCTGCCTTCCCCAGCTAGCTCTCTGCTTCATCACCTGGCCTGGCCTGGGCTGCCTCAGGAACACTTCCTGTCCTCTCTCCACAGATCTCTCCTGCGATGCAGCTGCTGCCACCATCCTGAAAGGCCAGCGGGAGCCCCATGCCCTGACCCCAGGGCCCAGCCCCTTGGCCCTCACATTTCTGCGCAACAAGCCAGGTGCCCGGCCCCAGCCCGAGGGGGCCAGTTGGGATGCAGGACCTGGCGGGTCCCCCTCACCATGGGCAGACCCAGCCGAAGGCAGCCCGAGTGCTGCACTCCTCCCAGAGGGTCTGCCCGATGAGGGTCAGCCCCCCAATGCCCTGCCCACTGAGGCCCCTCTCTCTGTCACCCTGGAGCCCCGGATCGTGATGGGGGAGGAGACGTGCCAGGCCCCAAGCCCCAAGGCAGCCTGGCCAGTGCTCAGGGACTGGGAGGGTGGCCCCCCGGAGCTGTGTTCTCAGGGTAATCCTGTGCCTTCCCCTCCTTCAGACCCCGATTCCTACTTCACACCTCCCTCCACCCCCACCAAGACCACTTATGCCCTGCTTCCTGGCCACGGGCCCCCCAGGGAAGCATGGGACCCGGAGGCTGAGCTGCCAGATGAGCTGCCGGACTCAGGGCCCACCTCACCGTCAGGCTCCTACATCACGGCCGATGGGGACAGCTGGGCCTCATCGCCATCCTGTTCCCTCAGCCTGCTGGCCCCAGCTGATGGGCTGGACTTCTCAGGCTGGGGCCTCTCCCCACCAGGGTCCATGGCAGATGAACAAGAGCTGCACCCCACCACACCCCCAGAGTCCTCAGAGTCCAGCCTCTCAGCAGACAGCGGCTCTTCCTGGGGCCAGGAGGGCCACTTCTTTGACCTGGACTTCTTGGCCAATGACCCTATGATCCCCGCAGCCCTCCTGCCCTTCCGGGGCAGCCTCATCTTCCAGGTAGAGGCAGTAGAGGTGATGCCACTGCCCCCTGAGGAGGGAGAGGAGGAGCTGGCGGCCAATGCTCCAACCCCCAGTGGGGACCCAAGCGGAGAGGGTGAGGAGGACAGTGCGTCCGCCTCCTTCCTGCAGTCACTGTCCGATCTGTCCATCATTGAGGGCATGGACGAGGCCTTCGCCTTCCGGGACGACACTTCTGCAGGTTCCTCCGACTCCGACTCAGCCTCCTATGCAGGGGTGGACGACGACAGTCTGTACAGCAGCGAGCCCCACGCCCAGCCCAGTGTCCTGCTGCAGGAGCACGGAGGCGGGGCCACAGGCTGGGGCCCGGAGGCCTCGGGGACAGCAGGCATTCCTCAAGTCTCAGAGAAACAGGCCCATCTCGGCCACAGCCTGGAATCAATTGCAGACTTAATGGAAGGGGACCTCGCTTTAGACCAAGTGTCCAAGGCTGCTATGACCCCTCACAATTTCCAGGCGTCTCCAGGTGTCCAAGTGGAGGCAGCTACCACAGGGGCAACTCAGACAAGCAACAAAGATGACGACTCCACAGCTACACAGGAACCTGACCCCAGGGCATCGCCTCTGCCCTTCCAGGAGGGGATGGGGGCGATCCCAAGCCAGGAGCGCATAGCTGCAGAGCCATGCCCAGCTCTGCAAGAAGCAACATGCCCCACCTCATGCTCAGACCTTCCTGAGAACCTGAGGGAAGGAGCCCTGGAGCCTGTGGCAGCAGCCACACCAGGGCCCCAGGCTGAAGAGGGGGTCACATTACCCCAGGTCTTCCCCGTGATAACGCCTCCACCCTTGCAAGACACAGATCTCACCTCAGGCCCTGAGCCTGTGGCTGCAGTCATGCCAGAACCCCAGCAGGCTGAAGAGGGGGACACATTACCCCAGGACTTCCCCATGATAGTACCTGCACCCCTGCAAGATGCAGATCCCACCTCAGCCTCCGAGCCTGTGCCTGCAGCCACATCAGAGCCCCAGCAGGCTGAAGAGGGGGTCACATTACCTCCTAATGGAGTACCTCCATCCCTGGAAGACACAGGTCCCACCTCAGGCCCTGAGCCTGTGGCTGTGGCCTCACCAGGGCCCCAGCAGGCTGAAGAGGGGGTCACATTACCCCAGGACTTCCCCGTGATAGTACCTGCACCCCTGCAAGATGCAGATCCCACCTCAGCCTCCAAAAAGCCTATGCCTACAGCCACATCAGAGCCCCAGCAGGCTGAAGAGGGGGTCACATTACCTCCTAATGGAGTACCTCTGTCCCTGGAAGACACAGATCCCACCTCAGGCTCTGAGCCTGTGGCTGTGGCCACACCAGCGCCCGAACAGGCTGAAGAAGAGGTCACGTTACCCCAGGACTTCCCTGTGACAGTACCTGCACCCCTGCAAGATGCAGATCCCACCTCAGCCTCTGAGCCTGTGGCTGCGGCCACATCAGAGCCTCAGCAGGCTGAAGAGGGGGTCACATTACCTCAGGACTCCCCTGTGGTAGCCCTTGTACCCCTGCAAGATGCAGATCCCACCTCAGGCCCTGAGCCTGTGGCTGCATCCACGTCAGAACCCCAGCAGGCTGAAGAGGGGATCACATTACCTCAGGACTCCCCTGTGGTAGCCCCTGCAACCCTGCAAGACACAGATCCCACTTCAGGCCCTGAGCTTGTGGCTGCGGCCACACCAGGGGCCCAACAGGCTGAAGAGGAGGTCAGGTTACCTGAGGACTCCTCTGTGGTAGCCCCTACACCCCTGCAAGATACAGATCCCACCTCAGGCCTGGAGCCTGTGGCTGCGGCCACACCAGGACCCCAGCAGGCTGAAGAGGGGGTTGTGTTACCTCCTAATGGAGTATGTCCATCCTTGGAAGAGACAGATCCCACCTCAGGCCCTGATCCTGTGGCTGAGGCCACGCCAGGGCCCCAACAGGCTGAAAGGGGGATCAGGTTACCCCAGGACTCTCCTTTGGTAGTCCCTACACCCCTGCAAGATGCAGATCCCTCTTCAGGCCCAGAGCCCCAGCAGGCTGAAAGGGGGGTCAAGTTACCCCTAGACTTCCCTGTGGTAGCCCCTGCACCCCTGCAAGATGCAGATCCCACCTCAGGCCCTGATCCTGTGGCTGAGGCCATGCCAGGGCCCCAACAGACTAAAAGGGGGATCAGGTTACCCCAGGACTCCCCTGGGGTAGGCCTTACACCACTGCAAGATGCAGATACCCCTTCAGGCCCAGAGCCTGTGGCTGCAGGCATACCAGAGCCCCAGCAGGCTGAAAGGGGGCTCAGGTTACCTCTAGACTCCCCTGTGGTAGCCCCTGCACTCCTGCAAGATGCATATTCCAGTTCAGGGCCAGAATCTGTGGCTGCAGCCACACCAGAGCCCCAGCAGGCTGAAAGGGGGGTCAGGTTACCCCTAGATTCCCCTGTGGTAGCACCTGCACCCCTGCAAGATGCAGATCTCAGTTCAGGGCCAGAACCTGTGGCTGCAGCCACACCAGAGCCCCAGCAGGCTGAAAGGGGGGTCAGGTTACCCCTAGACTCCCCTGTGGTAGCACCTGCACCTCTGCAAAGTGCAGATCCCACCTCAGACCCAGAGCCTGTCTCTACAGGCACCCCTCAAGCCCTGCAGGCAGAAACAGGCTACACTGCAGGGGCTAAGCCTGGGGACTCTGTGGCCCAGCAGGACTCAGGGGTGACATTAAGGTCAAGGCCAATGCCTGAGGAGCAGGATGCAGTTCTCCCAGGAGACCCAGAGCCTCCGGCCTTGAACCAGGCCCAAGAAGGCCCAGAGCCTACTGCAAAGGCTGGCATCTTCGGGGACCCAGGGGAAGAGGCAGGCCCCACCTTAGACATGGAGATTCCCAGGGTCCCAGAGCTGGCCTCTGGTGCTGGAGTGGAAATGGCTGAGGGCCGATCTGCACCTGAGCAGGAAGCACGTCCTGAAGCCTGTGATGAGGCTGAGACCCACTTGCTTCCAAAGGGAGCCCTGGGTGTTAAGAACCAGAGGGCTGGAGGCCCAGGGCCACCAGTGCAGGGACGTGGACCAGGGTCATTGTCCCAAGGTGCAGGGAAGCTTGCCAAGGTACCTTCTGCTACCTGCCCTGCAGTTAGCCAGGCACAGACCCTGAGCTCAGCTAGAAAGGCAAGGGTTCTGAGCAGCAAGCCCACCCCAGGGCCCAGGCTTCCTGGGGCTGTGGCCACAGATGCCCCAGCAAGGACCATGTGCAGGGTGGACAGGCACTGCCCTCCAGAGCCTGCCCTGCCCACAGCACCCTCCCAGCGGCTGGAGCATGTGTTGGGCCTGGGCAGTGGAGGACAGTCCCTTACGACCTGTGGTGTCCTCGGCACCTCCTCACCACAGCCCCCAGAACACCCTGCCAGGGGGCTGCCCAGCACACCCCCAAGCAAGCTCCTGGACCCTGACCCCACTTCCCCTGGTGTCGTTGCTGGGGCAGCCCCACCACCCCTGGGGTCCCTCACCACTTGCCTATGCCCAGGCCCCAGGGCAGCTTCCATGGATGATGAGGAACCCCCAGCCTCTGGGGGTCTCCTGATGGCCGAGGCAGCTGGCTCAGGAAACACAAAGCCCCTGGGGGCCCGGCAGCGGGTCAGCCACTCACCCCAGTCCCCGCTCCTCAGCCCCAAGGCCGCCCCCACGGATGCCAAAGAGCTGGCCTCCCAGGTCTTGCCCCCCTGCCAAGTGCCTCCTCCCTCGGGGACCCGAAGCCCACCTGGCCCAGAGCAGCAGGAGGACGAGGACAGCCTGGAGGAAGGTGAGGGCGGGGCTGCCCAGGGGCTTGGGTGGGAGGGCTTCTGCGGTGGCCCGTGGCCGGGCACAGGAGGCATCCTCACACCTCTTCCCAGACTCTGCTCAGGCCCCAGGCTCGGACCAGCACTCTGACAGCCGCGAGGAGTCTTCAGCTGAGCCAGATGAGCCAGATGAGCAGGACGTCCCAGCAGCATCAGCGGCACAGTGCCCAGCCCAGGTGCCCTGTCAGGGTGGGGGTGGGCATCTGGGGGACCCTCCAGATGCTGAGCCGCCACCTTCCCACAGGCCCCTGCCAGCAGCAGTGAGGATTCGAGTGCCAAAGCCAAGCAGAGTCGCAGTGAAAAGAAGGCGCGAAAGGTAAGCAGGGGCCTGGGCTGGGCCGACTGCGCAGGGAGGCATCCTCCAAGACCCTCACACCTAGGGCCAATGAAGTCCCCACAGGGGGCCCAACCGCTGAGGCTGCACTGTCAGACAAGCCGGGGCTGACGGAAGCAGGTCCCCAACGTACGCAGGCAAGGACAGCCAGCTGCGATCGCAGGGAAGGTGGTCACAGCCCCCTCTGCTTCAGGCCATGTCGAAGCTGGGCTTGCGGCAGATCCAGGGAGTCACCAGGATCACCATCCAGAAGTCCAAGAACATCCTGTTCGTCATCGCCAAGCCGGACGTCTTCAAGAGCCCTGCCTCAGACACCTATGTGGTCTTTGGCGAGGCCAAGGTCTGTTCTGGCTGTAGCTGTGGCCACGGCTCAGGGGACAGGGCCATGACCAGGGGACTAGGAGGGGCCAGCTCTGCTGACACAGCTGTCCTGTGCTGCAGATTGAGGACCTGTCCCAGCAAGTGCACAAAGCTGCGGCAGAAAAGTTCAAGGTGCCAGCAGAGTCTTCAGCCCTTGTCCCTGAGTCAGCACCAGGGCCCCGGATGAGGCCAGAGTGTGAGGAAGAGGAGGAGGAGGAGGAGGAAGAGGAGGTGAGGCCCAGGGGTTCCAGAGTCCGCCCAGGGTCTGCCCTGTCTCAGGAGGGCCCTGCCCCAGTGGCCTCAGGCAGCCCCAACCACCTCTCTGCCCCTCCCCAGGTGGACGAGGCTGGGCTAGAGCTGCGTGACATAGAGCTGGTGATGGCCCAGGCCAACGTGTCCAGGGCCAAGGCTGTGCGGGCCCTGAGGGACAACCACAGTGACATCGTCAATGCCATTATGGTGAGCCAGTGTCAGCCCCTCCCCTGACCCACATCCCTGGAGAGGACCCCTCAACACGACCTTCTTTTTACGTTTTTCCGCAGGAACTGACAATGTAGCTGCGACCACTGGGAAACCGGATCCGCCTTGCCCCTCTCCTAGCTCTGCTGCCCAATAAACCAGGATCCCTCAACCCTCCAGTGTCCCTCTTATCCTCTGCTTCACATTGTCCTCCAGCAGCCCCCCAGCACACCCTGTCATCCCTCAGGGCCAGTTATGGCTGAGAGTGGCTGTCTGCTGACAGAGACCAGTGACCTGCAGTGCTGGCCACATCCAGGATGGGCACTCTTGTTCCTCTGCCTCAAAACAGAAGGCCCTGCAGGCCATGCCCTGTGTGTGTGTGTAGGGGAGGGGAGCACTGAGACCCATGGGCACAGGGTGGGCTGTGGGGGAGAGGGGGAGGCTTGCCCTGCCCTGGCCTGGGGTGCCATGACCAGCTCCAGGACAGCCCAAACCACAGGGGAAAAAATCTTTGTAACACACTGTCCAGGGCCATTTTATCACAAAGCTCTGGTACCAAGTGGACCTGTCTGCCTCGCTCAGGAAGGCACCTGTAAGACGCTTTGGACCTTCTGGCTTTGCCTGGATGGAACTAGGGTGTCCATGGAGCCCCAGGGGCTCTGTCTCCTATCCCAGGTGGGCCAAAGAAACCCCCAGGCCTGACATGTGGAACAGGGCACAGGGCCCCACGTGACCAGCTCCTCAGCCTAGCTGTCTGGATGTACCCTGAGGCTCTGGTACAGGGAGCCAGGACATCCTAACCCCAGGTCACCTCCCTCCCTCCCCTCCTTGTGTCCTAAGGAAAGTCTAAAGTGGCCGGAAGGGCAGATGCCAGAATGAGACCAACAGGGCTTGAAAAGAGAGGTCACTGGGGACAGAGCTGGACAAGGATGTAGGGGAGGGCAGGTCAGCCTCTCCGAAGCCCAGAGGCCACAGCAGTGTCACTGGGGGAATCTGTGCTCAGGATGTAAGGATCCCAGTATCTCTAACACTCACATACCACCCCTGCCCTACCTCCTGTGAGACCCCCACCAAGCCCTTTCTCCTGCCCCACATCCACAAAGCCAGAGCCCAAATCATGAGCCCCGGTTGCCGCCTCTGCCCAGGGAGGGGCCAGAGTGAACACCCCTCATGGCAAAATGGCTTCCACCCAACTAGTTCAGAAACATGCTTGGGACCTGGAGATTAAGTTATTCACATTGTAGTAAACTTCTTTTTAAGGTCTCTGAGAGATACAGGAGGAACATCATGTGCAAAATTAACAGGTGTCCAACACCAGGCTGAAGGGGCCTGGCTCTCCCTGCCAATGTGGCCTGGCCCTCCCCGAGCGGTGGCAACGTGGTTCAGGGCATGGCTGAGCCCCCAAGGACGAGGCACAGAGCCTCCCGCAGCTCTGTGCTCCTTCACAGTAGAGGACCCAGCTGCATGGGGCCGGCTATGCCCTCAGCCAGCACCAGGGGCCAAGGCACAGGTCTGGCACCTCCTCCCAGATGGAAGGTGGGGCCACTCCCACTGCCTGTCATGCTGAGTCCTGGTCCATGCTGCAGCCCAGAGCCTCAATGTCACTACTGATGTCTGAGATCATGCGGTCCCATTCATCCCCTTCAGAGGGTGCAGACTGGTCATCGGGGCTGCCTGCGGCCCTGTTCCCATTGGTGGTAGAGGTGGACGTGGTGCTCAGGGCCCGACGGTGCCTGCCAAAGCTGTCAGTGATAATGCCGCGGCCGTCCTTCACACCGATGGTCTCCAGGAAGTTCTCAAAGTGCTGGCTGTCCTTCTCGGGGATGAAGGGCCTCAGACCTGGCAACACATGACCCAACCCAGCACCGTAAGGCGCTCAGGCCCAGATAGGACTACAGCTGCCCTTGGGCTACAGGCCTCTGACGGGCACCTGTTCTGGACAGCTTGCTGTCGGACAGTCACCCTCCCCGGCCCTGAGGCGTGGAACACGCCAGGAGTCCACAGCCTCCTCATTCTTGCTCAGTTCTCAGAGCCCCCACTTTGCAGGTAAGAAAGCTGAGGCCCAGCACCGTTCTCAAAGCCATCCACTGGCATCAACAAGGTGCTGAATTCAGAGCTAGGGCTCACACCAAAGGCAGTGCCCAGCTCTGGTGACCTTCCAGACTGTCAGGAAGCCCCATGTCTCTCAGAATGTCTGAGCCCTCCTGTAGGTAGGGCAGGCTGGGTCACCCAGAGGGATGAAGGTCCCAGCACATGAGGGGTGGGTGCTGCAGCGCCTTCTGTTTTCTAGACCCTGGCCTGGCCCCTCCCCCAAGCCCAGCTCGTGCCCCAGCCATCACTGTGCTGGGAGGGCCCTGCAGGGCTTGTGAATGAAGAAAACAGCCTGCCCAGGTGAGAAGCAGGAGGTGTTGGAGGGAGGCCTGGGAGGTGCAGCACAGTGGGGGTGGGGCATCCGAGCTGTGGGGCTCCCACTTCCTGAAAAGAGGTGCCTTGTGAGAGCACGACAGGAGGGAGCTGGAGGCAGCCTCTAGGGCATGTCCCGGCTGGGTGCCAGGGGTCCTGGAGGGCGGATGGTGGCACAGACTCTAGTCCTTTATGCCCTTGCCAGCAGGGAGCCCTGGGCAGGTGACCAAGCCCACCCGGGCAGTAAGAAGGGAAGTAAATCCATCTCCACAATTTACTGGGGGGCAACACGCCCAGGACCTCGAAGCCCAACTGGCTGCCACCAGCGCCTGCGTTTTGAGTGTTGGCAGAAGGGGCAGTCACAGCCATGTTCCCGCCCCCTGAGGTGTAGGGCAGACTTTGCAGGCCCAGGCCCTGCAGTCCACGGCAGCCTGACCACCCAGCTGCCAGCTACTCTGACCATTGTGCTGAGCTCTCTGGGGATCTGGGCCAAGACCGGTCCTTCCACCTGGGTGGACACACTCACCTCCTCACCCAGTAAACGACCAAAACCTCCTGGAGTGTCACCTCCTGGAAGAGCCCCCAACTCCTCTGCAGCACCCTGCTCCCAAGATGACACATTCTAGGGCTTTCTCTTGCTCCCTGGCAGGGCTACCCAGCTCAGCTTAGGGTCCTCGGGAGAGTGAGGGCCTGAGGTGGGCATCCACCAGTCCCTGAGAAGAGCCTCCCAACTAGCCACGGTAGACCCTGTGACTCCCTCCTAACGGAGCCACCCCCTGCATGTGCATTCCTGGGTGTTCTGCTCACCGAGCAGCAGGAACTTGCGGCTATCACCGTAGAGCTGCCGGAGGCTGATGCAGAACTCATGGATGGAGGCCCCGTCCCGGTAATCATGCAGCAGCGCCGCAAACTGCTGGATCTCCTGCGACGATAGCTTGGTGCGCAGCTGTGGGGACAGAGCAGCAGAGCCGGCGCTGGGGACGAGTGAGCTGCCCCAGGTGGAATGCCCACAGCGGGCAGGGCTGACAGCAGCCCATGCTGAGGGCCCACAAGCCAGTTACCAGCTGTGAGCTCGGAACACGCACAGGACATCATCCTGGGCCTGGGAGCTGCCCTCAGGCCACACGCTCAGATCAGGAAGCCTGAGATTTCAACAAGACAACGTGGGGACACTGCAGGCCAAGGGCACAGCAGGAGTCACTATTCCCTCCCAGGACCTGGTACCAGTGTGGTCCTGCCAGCCCGCCAGCCTCTGCTCAGGCCCACTGCCTCACTTGCTCCCAGACCATCCCAGGGAAAAAGGAGGAGCCCAGGTGCTGCCAGCCCCACGGGTGCCCACCGTCAGCATGTAGTCCTGCAGCAGCTCCGTGGCGCTGGTGCTCAGCTCGCTCTCGCTGGCAGTCTTGCCGTGGGGTGACGTGTGCACGCAGAAGGACAAGGGTGGCAGGCCACCTGCACCCACGTGGTCAGGGAAGCAGCTAAAAGGAACAAGGTGTGAGGGCCCGGCCTTGGGTGCCTGGCCAGGGCAAGGGGGTGTTAGTGCCCTCTCAGGAGCAGACACGTAGGCAAACGACAGTGACCACAAGAGCGCTGAGTGGGCCCAGCCGTGTGCAGCCCAGCGGAGGGAGACCAGGAAGGCCCAGGAGGGGTCAGCACAGCCTGGTCTCAGGGCTCCCAAGGGGGTGGCTCTCAGGCAGGCTCTGCACAAAGAGACAGAGGTGGATGGCACCGAGGAGGAAGGTCCAGGGACGGCCTGCCTAGGGAGGGCCCCAAAGGATGTCTGCTGCACTGCCAGGGCTCTAGAAGCAGACACAGGTGCAGGGTGGACAGTGGGTCAGGGCTCCTGGGCTCAGTGGGGCAGAGGGAGCAGGATATGGGTGCGGGGCAGGGACGGCCAGCCAGGTCGGCCGGCGCACTCACAAGGTGCTGGCCTCGGCATCGTATGACTCCTTAATGTCTACTTTCGTGGAAGAGTCATCTGTAAAGCCATAGAAGACAAAGACAACTATTAGGGTCTGGGGAGGCAGCCAGCTAGGCCCAAAACGAGTACTCAGAGCACTGTAGAGCGCCGAAGCCCAGCCTGTGAGGACCCCCGAATGTGCCATGTGCCCAAGCAGGGCCCCCATACTTGAGCCCACAGCCCTCCTGGGGACCCTGGCAATAGTGCATCCTGCTGTGGGCTGGGATGGAGTCCACAGAGGACTCACCCACAGCCGCCTTTGGGTGTGTCAGTCTGCTAAACTAAAACTAAATCAGAGGTTAGGCCACTTGTTCTATCTAGGTCACACAACAGAAGCCACAGAGCTGGACAATTTGGCCCTAGCCTGAACATGGATGAGGCCTCTGAGTCCCGAGACCCTCAGCAAGAAGTCTGGCACACAGCTGCTGCCTGGGTAATGCCAACAAATGACACTGTGTGACAACAGTAGCTCACTGCTCCAAACTCGAGGTTGGTTACAACCAACACCAGCACAGGGCGAAAGCTTTGAGAGACCCAGAGTCTGGGCAACAGGCACATTTTATTTTTGTGTGTGCAGCAGGGGTGAGACGGGATCTCCCTGTGTGCCCCAGGCTGGCCTGGAACTTGTTATCCTGAATTGGCAACCTTCCTGCTTCAGCCCGCTGCGTGCCGGGTGACAGCCATACACCCCTGCCAGCCTGAGGGTAAGGCCTGACTGGGAGGAGAGGGATGGGAGGAGAAGGGCCATTCCCATCAACAGGAGTCAGGTAAGGGCAGTGGGCACAGTAATGGCCCCAAAGAGTTCCCAATCCTAATCCCTAAAGGCTGCTCCTCAGCTGACCTTATGATAGGTGGCTGGCCCTGGATTACATGGGTGGCCCATGTGGCCATGAGGCTTCTGCTGTGGTTGGGATATGCAGGGTCCCCGCAAAGGCTCCTGTACTGAGGGCTTGGTCCCCAGCTGGTGGCACCATCTGAGTTCTGGAAATTGAGGAGTGGGGCCTAGCTGGAGAAAGCAGGTACCTGGAGGCTTGTCCTTGGCCTCCCTCTGTATCTTTGCTTCCCACCCGCCCTGAGGGGAGCAGCTCCGCTCCGTGGTGCCCCTGCACCAGATGCTCCACCTCACCACAGCCGGGAAACAACAGGGGCTGCGCCCGCAGCCAGCCAGTCCAGGATGAATTTTCCCTCCTTTTACATTGCTTCGATATTTGTCACAGTGTTGAAAAGTCTGCCTAACCCTGGCTCTACATGTGGCAGGGGGTGCTCAGAGGCAGGAGTGCCACGGGCAACAGCAAGCCACAGGGAAGGCACACGTCAGCCTCTAGAGGCTGGGAAGCACAGGGAAGCAGGTCCTCCTCCAGAGCATCCAGAAGGAACCAGCCCCGTAGACACCTTGACTTTAACACTGCGAGGTCTGTGTTTGACTCCAGTCCACAGAACTCTACGAGGATGCATTGCAGTATCTAAACCGCCACACCTGAGGATCTGCATGGCAGAGAGAACGCATGCAGCACGCAAAGGCCCTGGGGCAGGAGAAGCAAGCAGCGAAGCCAGCGTATGCGCAGTGGTGTGTACCAGGCTCTGAGAGTCAGCCATCAGGGAGGACTTGGGGAGGGCTGGCAGAGGGAGAAGCCCACGGAGGCCTGACAGTGGTGGTCCACGTGTGCTTCCTACGTGAAAACCCATTCACCTACACACTTATGATTGTGTGCTTTTCAATAAGAAATAATTTTAAAAAGCCCCTAGCATGAATTTTAATGCACAAGGATCAAACCCATCACACTGACACGGAGCTGCTCCTCAGGCAGTGCGTTACTCTGGGCAATCGCCCAGTTATAACCTGGGGATAAAGGACACTGCTCTCTTGGGGTCCAGGACCTGAGGTGCTGCAGCCCAGGCCCCTCCCACCGGACACACCTGTGCAAAGCAGCCCCTCCCCATCTGGGGGACCAGGGAGGAGGCCAAGGGCAGAGACTTCATTCCACAGATGTCGCAGGCACACACACACACACACACACACACACACACACACGCTACCACTCCAGCCCTCCTTTTTGTGCTTCTGGTGTGTATAAACCATTAATCCTCGATAAAGGATATATGTGAAAACTGGGTGCTGCTGGTGTTTGGGAGACTGAGCTGCAGCAAGCTGTCCTTCAAGGAAGTGTTTTACGGGCCAACCGCTGCCTGATGGTGCTGGGCAGCAGGCTGTGGCCCCCAGCCCTGGGGCTCAGCCTCAGGGCAGCCCCACCCAGGTCTGGCCTGGGTCCTGGTGGAGAACTCACACTGAGGTGTGCTGACTGGAGATTCCTTGACCCACGCGTGGCCTCTCTGGCTCGTGGCATGCCAGGACCAGGAACCCAGGCTTCCAGAAACAGGGTTCCCAGCCCCCAGACCGTCCCTGCTGCTTCTGCTCAACATACCGCTATGCAGGGACAAGTGGTGGGTGGGCGTGGAGGCCCCGTCAAATATTGCTCGGTCCAGGAAGTCGATGGTGGACTCTGTGTAAACGATCTGGAAGACCTGGCTGAGCAGCGAGCACAGCTCTTCTGCGGCGACCTGCGGAGAGCAGCAGCTGCTGTGGCCAGAGGCCTCCAGGGGGCCCAGAAGGTCTCCAAGCTCCATAACGTGAATGGGGAGACACCAGAACCAAAGGTCCCTCTACCACTCACAGCACACAGGGCTGTCACAAAGAACCAGCAAACTGCCCCACGACCTTCTCTTTCTAGCCCAGATGGTGGCCCTGATGTGGCCTCGTGGTGTCTGGGGACCATGCCAGACACGGTATCAGCTTCTGTCCTGCCTTGCATTCCCCTGAAGTGACCATCCACAGCTCACAGCTCCTGTCCAGACCTCCTGGAGGGCAGAGCAGACATAGCTGCTGTGCACCCATGGAGGAGCTTCTGGCAGCTGTGAGACCGTTTTGGAGCAGCACCCTCTTAGAGCAGGGGCTTCTCTTGGGGTGATTCCCCCCAGCAGATGTGGGCGGTTTCTGAGGCATCCTTGCTTGTCACAGGGGACAGCCAGGGATGCTGCTGAACACCCTACAATGCACAGTGCTGCCCCCCAATTATCTGGGTGAAAGCATTAACAACATCCAGGCTGAGATGTGAACAGGAGGAGCTTTAGGGTGGGCAGTCCCCAGCACTCACTTTACAGGTGCCAAGGACTCGCCAAGGCCCTGTGGCTGCTGATGGCTAAACAGAGCCCCACTCCTAACCCACAAACCCGAGTCATACCTCCCTGCTCCCCACACTGAGGGAGGAGTCTGCATGCAGTCCTTAGCCCCAGGCAGTCTGTGGTGCAGGGAAGGGAGGCAGCCTGAAGCTGAAGCTCAGCCAGCCACTGCAGGGCTGGGCAGGAGGGGGAGGGTCAGGCTGGGCAGAGGCAGGCGGGACTGGGTGGGGGCAGGCAGAGGGGGAGGGGCTGTTTGGGGCCAGGGTGTGGACAGGGCCTGGAGGGAAGTGGGGTGGGGCCTTGCCAGGATGGGCAGCAGGGAAGAAGGGCCAGCAGGAGTCAGCCTTGGAGGTGGGGCTGTGGATGAGGCTGGGCATGAGTGGGATGGAGCTCACCTTGCTCTCTGCAGCCAAGATGACCAGGCAGCACGCCTCCACTGGCCCCACTGTAGTCTCTGACAAGGACCCTGCACTGAGGCCTCTGGAACTTTCTGCACACAGACTCTGGCTGGGGGAGATGCCTGGGTCCTGAGCTAGGAAGTGAACAGCAGGGCAGGTTAGCACAGTGGACACAGGGCAGGCATGGGGGACCATTCTTAAAACACAGCTCAAGAGACCTTCACCTCACTCAGGTGTCCACCAAGTGACCAGGCAGGTGGCCTGTACTAGGGATACCCTCTGGGCAGGTCCTCTCTCCTGCCCCTCCCCAAACAAGGGCAAGAATAGGTGAGCCCTGAGCTCTAGGGTGCCAGAGCAGTCCCTGTCCACACTCCACTGTGTGCCACCTGGCTCAAAACCGCCATGCCCCAGGTGTGTCCTGCCACATGACCTCGCATCCTCGCAAAGATGGAGGGACACATGAGGCTGCTGTTCACATGCCTTTGCCTGACAGAGGACAGGAATATCATGGGGTCCAAGGTCACTCGTGACAGACCACAGGCACAGTCCTAACCGGAGTCCACCTCCAAGGAGTTTCCCTTGTTCCAGCCTGAGGCACTGCCTGCTTCCAACTGGGTAAGATGAGACACAGGGGGGGCCTGAGAGTGCGTGGATGGCAGAGTCCGGGTGCAGATCTAGAGAGTCGCACTCCACCAAGTCCCCTGGGGGCCTCGTGCTGTGATGGAAGGTTCTCCTGGAACAGGGCCTCTGAGAGCTGCACCTGGGTCACCCCAGCCTGCGAGGACACTGCAACTGGAAACTGAGCCCAACGGTGCGCCTGCATCAGGGTGTCAGGACGGCCCACCTCAGGAGAGAGGAGCAGGAAACCCAGAGCACCTGAGGCTCAGACAGCGCTGGGTGGCAAAGGCAGGCCAGGGCCAGCCACACGAAGGTGCGTGCAGACAAGGGTGGAGCCAGCTGTCCCTGGAGCCATGCAGTGAGACACTGGGGTGCTGTCACCTCAACTGCCACTACACACCGGACACACAGCGACTGAGCACATGAACGGGGACAAGGCATGGCAGACAAGTGTGCAAGGACAAACCACACCCAGTGCTTCAGAGGTGGCACAAAGAGAGGAGGTTAACAGCTTGGTGGTTTTTATATTGATTATATGCTGTCAACATATTCTAAAGGAAATGAAATAAAACAGATTTTTTTTTTTTTTGCAGTACTGGGCGTTGAACCC
Organism: Pedetes capensis; assembly: GCA_007922755.1. Taxonomy (NCBI): domain Eukaryota; kingdom Metazoa; phylum Chordata; class Mammalia; order Rodentia; family Pedetidae; genus Pedetes; species Pedetes capensis. The sequence goes on along the minus strand of VMDO01006252.1, from coordinate 54,942 downwards.
AGGACCTTGCACCTACATGCTTTGCAAGTGCTGTACCACTGAGCTGCACCTTCATGCCATTTTTTGTTTTTACTTTTTGAGACAGGGTTTCACTAAATTATGCATTCTGCCTCTGGTCTCAAACTTGCAATCCTCCTGCCTCTGCCTCCCAAGTCGCTGGGATTACAGGCGTGTGCCACGCCCCCATTTTAAAACAGATTATTAAAACTGTTTTTCTAGCAGGCGTGATGGTGCATGTTTATAATCCCAGTGACTCAGGAGGCTCCAGGAGGCAGGCGGATCGCGAGTTAGAGGCGAGAGGCAGTCTATGTAACTTAATGAGACCCCATCTCAAGATATAAAATTTAAAAAGGGATCAGGAATGCAGCCCAATGATAGGGTGCTTGCAAAGGCATGCACTAGGCTCTGGGTTCAACAATCCTCGGTACTACAATAAATAAAACAATAAATAATCCTCACTGGCCTCCTTTGTTTCTCTGTACTTTTATAACATTTTTAATTGGCTCGTGCCTGAGGCAACTCTCAAGGAAGTATCTGGGCAGCTGTAAAGTGTGGCCAGCAAGCATGGGCAGCCTCTAAGGACAGCACTTCCACCTCCCCTGCTGCTGGCCAGGACACAGCCATGTAGGCTGCCCCACATCATCCTTCTGCAGACCTGTATCTGCCTCCACAAAGCACTTCAGCAGACACATGGCTGTCCCCACTTCATCTGCCCCCAATTCAAGCCATGGCCCCCGCCATCCTACAGTGTCCGAAACACCAGTGACACTCGGACTGGCAGAGGCACGCAGAAGAGTTGCACCAAGTAGGGGCTGAGTGAAGTTAGGTACTCATCCCTGGGCTCTATCTGGGGACACTGGCACCCCAACCGTAAATCTAGACCACCATAGGGGCCGTGAGCCAAGTCAGCGGGAGCAGAGACACACTTCTGTCAAAGCGAACCCAGTCCCTGGCACGCAGAGACACATTCTCTTCTTATACATCAGAAGTCCTCTCAGAGACGGGAGTCCTGCTTCACGTGTCCTGGAAAGCTCTCCCTGTGGAGCACATTCTACTACAGAGCGCATTCTCTCTCAAAGATCGGCTATACATTTTCTTTTAACAATTTGTTCTTAGAATTCAGGCTGATAAATTGTCCTGCAGCACAAGAAACAGAGGGGACACTTCCCTCTTAAAACACTTGCAGGAACCTGGTTGGGAGTCGGTCTCCTTGCTCCTTGTCCCTAAGGATGTCCCCTCCAGGGTCAAAGGCAGGGAAACAGAGGGTCACCACAGTGTGGGACAGAGTGGCTGGAGCCTGCTAAAGTCAGAAGGAACCTGCCACAGCACAGCCCCGCCTTCACCAATGGTGTGACCATGGTGAAGTCTCTTCATCTTCCTGCACTCAGTTACTCCACCCAGAATCCTCCTTATAGGTGCATTACAGATATTAAGTGAGGTTGTTGTTGTTGTTGTTGTTAGGTGCCGTCGAGTTGGTATCCGACTCATAGAGACCCTCTGTACAACAGGGGAAACATTATTGTCAGTGCTTCTCTGCTGTTCATAGGGTTTTCAATAGCAGATTGATTTTTGGAAGGGGGTTGCCAGGTCCTTCTCCCAAGCCACAGCTTCTGGTGTTCCCAGGCGGTCTCCCATCCAGGTACTAACCAGGCCCGACCCTGCTTAGCTTCCGAGATCTGACGGGATTGGATGCCGGAGGGCTATGGCTGCAGGCATTAAGTGAGGTAATTCATGTCAAATGCTTGGTACTAGGTTTTTTTGTTTTTGTTTTTGTTTTTGTTTTTGTGGTACTGGGGGTTGAACCCAGGGCCTCGCGCTTGCATGCTCAGCAAGTGCTGGACCACTGAGCTGCACCCCCAGCCCTTTTTTTTTTTACTTTTTGAGACACGGTCTCACTAAGTTACACAGACTGCCTCTGGTCTCAAACTTGCGATCCTCCTGCCTCCGCCTCCTGAGCTGCTGAGATTACACGCATGCGCCACAGCGTCCAGCTTGCTTGGTACTAGTTTTAAGCCATACTGAGTTACCCTCTTTGTAGATTACCACAGTTAAATACATTTCACACTGTCCAACCTAATTTAATGCCTGGCATTAAACAGTCAATGCTCACTGGCTATTGTGGCAAACAACTGTAATCCCAGCAACCCAAGAGGTAGAGGCAGGAGGATCACAAGTTCAAGGCCAGAGGCAGCCCACGTAACTTAGCAAGAACTTGTCTCAAAAATAAAAACTGAAAAAATGGCCTAGGGATGCAGCCCAGGGGTAGAGCACTTACAAAGCATGCATGAGGCCATGGGTTCAGCCTCAGGACTAGAAAAAAGAAAAAAAACAGCAGCTGATGCTCACTTAACACTGAGGAACAATGAGTATTACAGTTTCCATGTGGAATGCATGGGAGGCTTAGAGCCCAGGGTGGTGCTGTGGGGAGGTAGGGGAGCCTTTAGGACATGGATTATTGGCCCCCAGGCCTCTCTTCTTCCTCTTTTCTGCCTCCTGACCATGAGGTATACAGTTTTGCTCTGCCATATACTCCTCGCCATTGCCAACCAGCGCCTCTCCAGAGGCCTACAAGCAATGGGTCTGCCTGATCAAGGACTGGAACCTCAAAACCCGTGAGCCAGAAGAAACCTCCACCTCTTCAGGTCACTTAGCTCAGAGGCTTTGTTACAGTGACGGAAAGCTAACACGAGAGACAAGCAGGCCAAAGGAGACCCTGCTCACCCCCCATGGGGATAGCACAGCTGGTGTCTGTGTACGTGCATGAGTGTGGGTACGCATGTGGGTGTGATGTGGGGTGTACATGTGGCATGTGGATGTGCTGGGGAGGGGCACAAAGCAGCTTTGACCACAGCAACCCAGACCAGAGCCACAGACCCAGAACTTCCCAGGGCCTGTTCCCATGAGCTCACCAGCCAGTGACTTCATAGCTCAGAGACAATGAGATCGATCGCTCCCCAGAGTCCCAAGAATTACCGGCCTCCCCCGGAAACACAGCTTTCTGTCTGCATTACACAACCAGGTCAGACCCCTTCTGACCTCTGGCACCCAGCCAACTGCCCTCTGGAACTGAAGAACTTCTGGATGAACCGAGCCACACAGTGATGTCGTGAGCACAGGCCAGTGTCCCTGCGGCAACACGAGCCTCAACACTGACAACTGGTGAGGAAGGCAAGGTACGGTTTCCCTCTTTTGTCTCACTGGCTTGAACACCAGGCTGAAGGCCTCCGGAAACTGACAGGAAGCCTGTCCCAAGCGACCAAGAAGCAGGCTCTGTGCAGCTCAGGAGGGAAGAGCACCAGGCGGGTCACACGCCACACAGTCCCACTTGTACACGAAGGTAACGCCAGAAGCCCCCACAAGAGTCTCATCTTTGCTGTCCCAGCTTTGGGGCTCAAAGTGGGCTGGGCTCAGAGCCTTCAGAACCAGCCCTCCTTCTGGGGCTCCACATGCCTGGGAGGTGGGGCCAACATCAATTATGTGTGCCAGGGGAGTGGGGTCCCACCACCAGGAAGAGTCAGGGGACATTGACTCTTTGGGTACTGGTCCCAAATATTTTACCCCTCACGACTCCAAAGGCTCTTAGAATGAAAGGGACACTGGGGATACAGCAAGCCCTTCTCAGGCTGACTCAGGGACAGGAGGGCCAATTCTCAGTGTAAAAAGAGCTGCAGAAGCTGCGTCCAGAGTGTCAGGAATGACACGGAGAGTCTGCAGCACAAGGCCCCTTCAGACCCCACATCCCAGGTCCGTACCTGTCTTCAGGACCACGAGGTGCGCAGCATCATCACGGACATAAGACACGGCGGCAATGTCGTGGATGGGCACCCTGAGGATGATGTCCTCCCCATCCCTCCAGGCCAGCTTGACATTGTAGGCAGACAGGCTGAGCACAGCGTCGTGCTCCTGGGTCAGGTGTCCAGGAAGCTGGTGGGCTCGCTGGAAAGAAGCACGGGCATCAGAAAGGCTGGGCCCTGCCGGGCGTGGTGGCACACGCCTGTAATCCCAGTGGCTTGGGAGGCAGAGGCAGGAAGATTGCAAGTTCGAGACCAGAGGCAGTCTGCATAATTTAGCGAGACCCTGTCTCAAAAAGTAAAAAAAAATGGGCTGAGGGTGCAGCTCAGTGGTCTGGCACTTGCAAAGCATGCAGGTGCAAGGCCCTAAGTTCAAACCCCAGTACCACAAAAAAAAAAAAAAAAAAAAAGAGAGAAGAAAAGAAAGAAAGAAAGAAAGGCTGGGCCCCTGTCTCAGGCTCTTTGGTGGGAACACTGCACCTACTGTTGTCAGCCATGGGACCAGCTCTGAGCAAGCAAGGAGAATGCTGCTCCCTTCAGCTCAGTGGCACCCATTCCAGGATGCCAGAGCGCTCAAACCATTTGGGGGATTCTTCTGGAACTGCCTCTACATTCAAACTAACAGTATATGGTCTGGAATATCTGGGAACTGAATTTGGGAAATGGCCCAAAACCTCACAGAGTGAGTCTGAAGAATAAATGTTCAGACTGAAGAGCAGTCTTTAGGTCAAGAGCCAAGAGCACCGCAGTGTGATGGAACTGGGGCAGCCCTTGGCCACGAGGTCAGGAGGGAGGAGACCCAGTGCTGGCGAGGCCCAGTGGCAGGGCATGTGGGTGGGTTACCTTTGCACTGTCTATGAAGTGCAGGATTTCAGTCCTACTGGAGGGATTCAGATATCCTGGTATGGACGTTAACTGACCTAAATACTGAAACAGAGAGAAGAAAAAGACTGTGAGAAACGGGAGGACATGGTGGAGCTCACACCACCATCACCACCACAGAGCACGATCAGCACCATGTCCTCAGGCCACCAGGCCGTGGTCTCCATCCCGGCTCTGAGACCCACCCACATTCCCCACTGTTCTGCATTCAAGGTTGTCCCCATCGGTCCTGCAAGGGCATCTCCAAACCAGCTTTGGTAGAACCACATCAGGAATGGCAGGGATTTCCCAGTCACTGCTGGAGGACTGAAAACAAGGGCCTCATTCATAGCCCCACTAAGAAAAAACACAACAAAGGTGAGAAACAACACACATACAGAAACAATGGATTGACTGTGACCCCCAAAATCCATGTGTTGGAAACTTAACCCCCAATGCAATAGCATTGGGAGGTAGGACTCTGGGGAGGCACATAGGTGACGAGGGATCTGTTCTCATGGTGGATTAATGCTCCATATGGCAACACTGGACTCCTTATAAAAGGATGAGTTCGACACCCCTTTTGTTCTCACACCCTCTCTTGCCTTTCCACCCACCACCATGGAGTGACAAAAAGGCCCCTGCCAGATGTCGACCCCTTCATCTTGGATTTCTCAGCCTCCAAAACCATGAGGAATAAATGTTTGTTCCTTATGAATGACCTAGTCTGTGGCCTTCTTTATAGCAGCACCAAATGGACAAAGACATGGTGCAAATAGCATTTTTTTCTTCTTTTTGTGGTACTCGGGGGTTGAATCCAGGCCTTGTGCTGCACCCCACAGCCAAGTTTTTTACTTTTTGAGACAGGGTCTCACTAAATTACACAGACGGCTTCTGGTCTCTAACTTGCAATTCTCCTGACTCTGCTTCCCAAGTTGCTGGGATTACAGGCATGAGCCACTGCACCTAACAGTGGGTTTCTTTTATGCCTCGTGGCCCTGAGCTCAGCAAACCTCCTTGACAAAGGGCCTTGGGGCACAGAAAGGGGGAATGCAGCTCTGCGCCTGCTGTGTTTATGTCTCAGTCTTACACACACAATGTTTTTAATTTTTTAGTAGGTTCTGATTTCTTCCCAGTAACAGACTTCTTTTGCTCAGGATATGTCAGTCATTCATTAACTCATGTACTAAAGTCCTCTATTAAACATGGATGAAGTGGGTCTTCAGTTTCCAGGTTAACACATAAAGAGCTTGGAAGCTGTTACTCTATCTCTACAGAAAGAGGAACACTGACAAAGTGAAACTCAGCAACTGTGCTCTGATTCACCGGAAAACAGAGGGCCCAGGGAAAGTCACTGCTCCCCAAACTGGAGAGTCGGGTGATCCTGACAATCACAGCTCATTGGGACAGAAACTCTGGTGCCAATGTTGGTAGAACAAGTGCTGGAGACCGAGTATGGATCAGCTTGAGATAAAAGCTCCCAGGAGGCCAGCCACAGTGGCTCATGCCTGTCATCCCAGAGGCTCAGGAGGCAGAAGTAGGAGGATCATGAGTTTGAGGCCAGAGGCAGCCTGCGTAACTTAGTGAGACCATATCTCAAGATAAGAAGTAAAAAACGGGCCGGGGTGCAGCTCAGGGGTAGAGCAGCTGTGAAGTATGCACAAGGACCTGCCTCCATACTAGGGGAAAAAAACCCTCCTGGGGGTCCAGTCATGGGGCCTACAGAGGCATGAGTTTGACCTCCAGGAACCCTCCTGGATCCTCAGGCTGAAGACTAGAGAAAATCTCCATGCTTCTGAAAAGGAGAAGGGAAAAAAAATAAAATACTGACAAAACTATTACAGAGTATTAAAAATACACCTATAAAATATAGAAGTATGACCAGAACATTCTGTTAGCCCTATCAGGCCTTTCCTTAAAGAAAACTACTTTGCCACAGCCTAAACCACCTAGCAGAAGGGAAATACCCAAGTCCTACCGCCTCTAGCTTTTCTGACTCTCCTAAGAGAGAAAAACAAAACAAAACTGAGAAGCATGTGTGAGGTTAACAGCCCAGGAACACAGGCCCACTAAAACACTGAGACGCAGGATTAACATCTACACTAACATCTACAGCTACAGGAACCCATAAACACAGCTCAACCCCGAGGCAGATAAACCCCTAGGCATAGAACCTCACACTAAGACATATTTACCCAAAGCCTAAATTCCTTTTACTCAGTACATCATGTCTAGATTTCAACAAGAAATTACAAGGGATACTCAAAGGCAAAATCACAGTTAGAAGTGACAGAGCAAGCAGGAGAATTTCAGACACAGTGGAGATGTTGTAATAGTCAGACTATTATTGTTGCTGTTTTTGTTAGGTGCCTTCAAATCAGTTCCGACTACTAGTGACCCTCATAGGGTTTTCAATTCAAAACCACTATGATTAACATGCTAAGGTGTCTAATGGAAAAAGGGGACATCACACAAGAAGAGGTAGGCAATGCAAGCAGAGAAATGGAGCTCTAAGAAAGAATAGGAAATTCTAGAAATTAACAATACTGTAATAGCAATGAAGAATGCCTCTGATGGGCTCATCAGTAGACTGGATATGGCCAAAGAAAAATCAATGAGCTTGAAGACACATCAAAAGAAACTTCCCAAACTGAAAAGCAAAGAGAAAAAAGAAGGAAAAAACCAGAACATCCAAGAACTATAGTGCAATTACAGAAGGTGTAATATATGTATAAATGGGAAAACAAGAAGAAAGAAAGGAACTGAAGAAATATTTGAAGTAATGATAGCTAAGAAATTTTCCAAATAAATGCCAAGATACCAGCCCACAGATCCAGAAAGATCAGAGAATACCAAATAGGATAAAAAGCAAAAAATCTATACATGTATGTATCTTACTCAAATTTCAGAAAACCAAACACAAAGATAAAACCATGAAAGAAGTCACAGAAAACAAAACACTCTATAAGAAGGAAAAGATAAGAATGGCATTGGGCTTCTCTTCAGACAGCATGCAGAAAGAAGAGACAGGAAAGAGATATTTGAATGCTTGAGAGGAAAACCTGACATCCTACAATTCTGTATCCAGTAAAATTATTGTTCAAAAGTGAAGAAGAAATGAAAATTTTCTCAAACAAAAATTGAGGGATTTCACAGGTCCTTGGTAAGAAATGTTAACAGAAGTTCAGAGAAAAAGAAAATGATTTCTTCAGAAACTCTGATCTACACTAAAAACATCAGAGAATGTGTAAGTGAAGGTAAAATTTAAGTCTTCTGTTTTTATTTTAATTGGCCTAATAGATAATACTTCATTTGAAATAAAAACAACAATGTACTGGATGAGTGAAATAAATGACAGCCATGTTATAAAGGACAGGAGGGATGAACTAAGAATGCAAGTTGAGCATTTCTAATCCAAAATTCTGAACCTTTTTTTTTTTTTTTAGCGGCACTTGGGGGCTGAACCCAGGGCCTCACACATACTTTGCAAATGTTCTACCACTGAGCTGAACCCCCAGTCCATTTTTTACTTTTTATCTCAAGACAGGATCTCCCTAAATTACACAGGCTGCCTCTGGCCTCGAACCTGCAATCCTCCTGCCTCTACCATCTGAGTCAACAGGATTACAGGCATATGCCACCACACCCAACCAAAATCTGAAACCTTTCAATGCCAGCCTGATACTCAAAAAGTCTCAGATTTGGGAGCATTTCAGATTTGGGGTTTTCAGAAAGATTAGGAATGTTTAGGGCTGGGATTTGGCTCAGCTGGTAGAGCGCTGCACTGCAGTCTCTGAGGTCCCCAGTTCAATTCCCAGCACCACAAAAATGGGAGAAGGGCCTGGCAATCCACTCCCAAGGCAATTCCGAAACAGCCATTGAAAACCCTATGAGGGTCGCTATGAGTCGGATACCGACTCGACGGCACACAACAACAACAAGATGGTACCTAACAACAACAACAACAAGGAATGTTCAACCAGTAAAACTTTCGGCAAATATTCCAAAATCTGAAAAACTCAGATAGCCAAAACCCTGTTTTTTCTTTTCCTTTCCTTTCTTTTTTCTTTTCTTTCTTTTCCTTTTCCCTCTTTCTCTTTTATTTTTTTTTCCCGAATTTTTATTTTTTTGCAGTACTTGGGGGTTGAAACCAGAGCCTCCCACATACTTTGCAAGTGCTCTGCCACTGGGTTGCAGCCCCAGCCCATTTTTTATTTTTAACCATGAGTCAGGTTTTTACTAAGTTGCACAGGCTGCCTCTGGCCTCAAACTCACAATCTTCCAGCTTCCACTTCGCCAGTCACTGGAATTACAGCTGAGAGCTACTGTGCCCTGCTTATCTGAAACATCTCTGGTCCCAAACATTTCAGATAAAGGATACACAACCTGTATTCAGTTATAAAATACCTGTGCAACCCATGAATCAGTACAATACTATCTGGAAGTGGATTTAGATTAACTGCAAATGTTCATTGCAAACCCCACAGCAACCATTAACATTTCTTTTAAAGTATAGATATGGTTAAGAAATTAGAGAGAACAGAAAAATAGCAAGAGGCAAAAAGGAAACAAAGAACAAGAGAAATAAAGAGTTATGAATAGGGTCAATAGTGATTCAATTATATTATTTTTTGCAGTGCCGAGAACTGAACTCAAGGCTTCACGCATGCTAGGCAGATGCTCTCCCAACTGAGCTACCCCAGCCCTCGATAATTATTTTTAATGTGATCAGTCTAGCTTGGCACACTTCCCACTCAGGCTCACAGATTAAGGGGATTCTCTCTTTACACAGAGATGAGCTCTCATTCATTTGAGAAGGTTTTGCGTTAAAACAGGGCTTCACAACCCCCAGACAGGCCACAGAGAGGGAGGTAAGCAGCAGTTACACCAGCTTCACTGTATCACAGCCGCTCCCCATTGCTTGAATTACTGCCTGAGCTCTGCCTCCAGTCCCTGGAAAAACTATCTTCCAAAAGACCGGTCCTTGGTGACAAAGAGGGAGGGGACCACTGCTGTAAAAGACTTACATTAGCAGGGTACCATGGTGCATGCCTGTAGTCCCAGGGAATAGGGAGGCTGAGGCAGAAGGATCAAGAGTTCAAGGCCAGAGGTAGCCTGTGCAACTTGGTGAAACCCTGTTTCAAAAATGAAAAATAAAAAAGGGGCTGGGAGTGAGACCAGTGGTGGAGCGCTTGCCTAGCATGTGTGAAGCCCTGGGTTCAACCCTCCATACCAGAAAGAAAAAGACTTATACTAGCAATACAACTTTTATCAATAAAGAAAAATTACAGCTCTCATCTTTGCAATAATCCAAGGTGGGACAAAGTGTCCCTCAGGCCAGTTCTCACGACAGCCTCTCCATCTGCCCTGGTATGCGTGCTTGGCCTCCTGGGGTCCCCTGGACAATCCTAATGAATACCCAGTGCCTCCCGAGTGACACTGGCCCGGCCTCCACACATGTGCTGTGCTGACGACGACCTTATCACGGCAAGGTGAGGTCCCTACTGCAGGAGGGCTGGCTGTGGAGGAAGAGATCGAGCAAGAGGACATTGGGCCACCCCATCAGCAGCTCCTGGGCCATAGCTGTGGGAAGACAGAAGACAACCAGCCAGAGTGCCTCAGGCTTTCCGCCCACCCTGCACTGCCCAGTCCACATTGGCAAGCTCACCTCTTTACCAGGAATCTCACCTGGGGAGTGAGGTAGGGGAGGGGCTCTGAACACAAACTTCTTCCAAACACAATCCTGGACAAGAGATAATAAAGTCCATTTTTATACTGATCCCAAATCAGTCTCCTCACAGCGTCTGTCCACTGACCCTGATTAAAAGGTTACCACAGCAGTCTGGGCCCAACAGTGAGAAGGATCTAGATCTAGGATGGAGAGATGTGGGTGGGTGCCATTAGTCCGTGGACCCCTCTGTACACTCCAGCCTGTGGAAAAGCCCATCCTTCCCCAGACCCCCTGGCTAGAAAATGACAAGCCTCACACAATCTGTGCCCAGCCCTCCTGGCTCCAGGACCTGCTACTATGTGCTAGCAGGTACAAGGCAGCAGGCCTGGGAGGGGGTCGTGGTGCTGGGTCCCTGGAATGGAACACTAAGCTGGATGAGAGTCTGCTCATAAAGCACGCTACATGCCACAGTATCTAACCCCCGGATAAGGTCCAGAGGCTGCTCCAATCTGCAACTGCACCTGCAGCTGCCAGGAGCTTAGCCAAGGTGAAGGCTGGTAGTGAGCAGAGCAGAGATGGCCAGCTATAGATTTCAGAATCTGCCATGGCGTGAATATCAAATGTCCCCCATAAGTCACATGCTTTAACATTGGGTGGCCCGCTGGTGGCACTGTCTTGGGAGTTTATGGAACCTTGGGAGGTGGGATCTAGTTTGGCAGAAATGAGTCACTAGGGGTGGGCCTTTGGAGGTTTTACCCAGGGAGCTCTCTGCCTCCTGCTTCATGATGCCGTGAGGTCATCAGCCACAAGCCCAGCCAGCTCCACCATTATGAACTAATCTTCTGTGAGTTTCCAATAAACCTTTCCCTCCATAAATTTGTTTCACTTGGCTTTTGTGCTACAGCAAAGGCAACTGACTAATACAGTACTAAAAGGCTCAGAAAAGCTGAATGTGGTGGCACACACCTGTAAACCCAGCATTCAGCAGAATGAGGCATAAGGATCACAAGTGTGAGGCGATCCTGGGTTACATGGCCAGATACTGTCTCCAAAAGAAAAAAAAAAAAAAAAAGGAGGGGAAGGGCTTAGGAAGGGGTGGGGAAGCTGTGATAGCCCTACAAAATGACAAGAAAGGCACCATGGCGCATATTCCTCCAGAGGCCTAACAATCTCCACCCATTGCAGCACTCTAGAAGCATGAGGGAAGGGTGGGGGTGCCAAGGCCCCTGGGCTGGCCAGCCTTTGTAGGGGAAGCTGACGATGGGACATGCTCTCACAGATCTGGACTCCCCAGGAGCAAATGCGGCAACAGGGCCCTGAGCAGCAGAAGGCAGACAGGTGGAAATGGTAGTGGGGGCACCTGATAGGCAGGGGCCTGTGAAAATGACTGGTAGGATGCTGGAGTTCCTCAGGGCAAGACAGACGGAGAGCCATGGGGCACTGCTTAACATCCGTCAGCCAGGAGATCCAAAGGGAATACACAGAAGGTACACTTCAGCGATGCAAGCATCCATCTCCATCCAGCTGTCTCCAAGTCTGAAGCAGATCTCTGACCCAAACACTGGCGGAGAAGCCACGTTGCATGGGAAGAACCTCACTCAACACTTCAAGGTGCTTCTCCCGCACTTTCAGAATGGACTTCGTTGGCCAGTCCAAGTAACTGGGGAATTGAAAGTCTTCGAGGTTTTTTTAGAAGAGGGCTGCAGGTGATACTGATTCTTGGGGACACCCACTCCCAACATTCCCTGTGTGGAACAGAGACATACAGGAATCAGGTAATCAATGGATCCATGGCCAGGTATACCTCCAAGTGTCCATAGGTCAAGACTCCATTGGTGGTCACCTGCCACTTCCTAAATACAACAGACATAACCTATCATAGGGGCAAACACTTAACAGCATGCAGAGTTCTCACACTGGCCTTCTGTCTTGTAAAACAAGAGGTACTAAAGTAGAAAAGACCACCTGGAATCCCCTGAAATGGACCCCAGACCCCTGCTGCAGGCCAATGTGGTAAAGCAAAGCAATATCATTTGTCACCGGGAAAAGCAGGGATAATGACCCATCTCAGGCCCAGCCCAGCTCCTACAAAAACAGGACAGATTTTGGGGGATGGCAGTGGATGGCTACAAAGTAAACTAAACAGGGGCTAGGCATGGTGGTGCACACCTATAATCCCAGGGACTCAGGAGGCAGAGGAAGGAGGATCACAAGTTCAAGGCCTGCGGCAGCCTGCACAATTTAGTAAGACCTTGTCACAATTTAAAAAATGAAAACAAGGGAGACTGGGGATGCAGCTCAGTGGCAGAGCACTTGCAAAGTGCATTCAAGGCCCTGGATTCAGCCCCAAAGTATTCCCCCATACCCCGCAAAAAAGTGAACTAAATGAAACTTTTATCAGAGTGGACACACACAGTCCCAAGGACAGAGTTTACAGAAACTGATATGGCAACTACTTCTCTCCCAAACCTTAAGAAACTATTCATATCCACAAGGAACAGTCGGTGCAATAGTACAGTCACTGTCTCACCCCAGAGCTGTGCTAAGAATGACAGCTGGCGATCAGGTAGCCCACCCTGCACAATAGCCGGCAGAGCAGCCTGAAGCCTCTCTCTTAGCTCATGCCCCGGGCAGGGCACTGAATACCCAGCCATAAAGGGAAACCCAAGCTTGGTTCCCATATTAGGGGACAAGATGGGGCCCCACAGCCTTCCACAGTGGCAAATCTGTCATCAGGATACCAACTCTGTGGACCTAGTGAGGTGTCATCCCTCCAGGAGACCAAACAGGAGCATGCATGGACTCCTCCAGCCTGACACTGGGAAGCTTTTTCTCTCAGCAAGGACTGTCATGTACCCCACATAGGGCTTTGCCTATCCTGCCTGCAGCTCAGCCCCACTCTCCAGAGGCTCATGGAGTGTCTGATTTCTTACACGGCATAGCACAGGACATCATCTGGGACCAAGGGACCTGCTTTATGCTCACGAAGATATTAACAGTAAGCATGCGACTGTGGGATTCAATGGTCCTGTCGCATACCTGACCATACAAGCTGCCAGCCTGGCAGAGTTGTGAATGGGCGCTTGAGGGCACAGCTGAGGGCTCACCTGGGAGCTGACACCCTGAAAAGATGTTCTCTCTCCTTCTGGAGGCAGGGGCACCTGAATCAGTCGTCCCATGCAGAAGAATGCATGAATTTGGGATGCAAAGAATGGAACCAGGAGTGGCTCATTCACCAACCCAAGTGACTGCTGGAAAGAACTGATGTCCCCTCCACTTCAGGTTCTGCGGGTTCTGAGAGCCTAGCTGCCATGGGCAAAATGCTGCCATGAGGAGACACAGTAAGGACCAGCTACTAGCTGGTCACCTTGGGTTTCTCATGCTAGTGGACGAGCAAGCAAAGAAAGGAGCAACTGGCCTTCAGGGCAGCTGACGGAGATCACCATGAGAAGGTGGGGCAGGCCAGGGACCCCTCGCATGGCGCTGGACATCCCCACACCCCGTCAGTGGGCAGAGTGGCAACCGGGATGCATGGAACAGAAGCTGCCAGAATAGAAAAGGCCCCATGGTAAGGGCAGAAGGACCACAGCTTGGCCCCAGGTCTGCCCCTTCACTGAGTGTGAGTGGGGCTGGGCTGGCGATGTTCATGCACCTTCCTGTCTTGCCCATCCATCTCCCCTCCACCCCTGGGATGGCCCTAACAGATCAGTGGAACACATTCTCCAGCATGGGGGAAACAATGACAAAGACAACTGACAAACTGGGAAGAGACATCTGCTACTAACTTCCCTGCCAATGTATCTGACACAGAGCTACTGAAAATACAAAGAAATCAAGCAAGGACCCAAAGGGAAAAGGGGCTGTGAGTCTAGAAAGAAAGGCCAAAGAGATTGGACTCTTGAACATGCAAAAAAGATACTCATCTCATCTGTAGATACTCATCTCATCTGTAAGGAGAACCGTAAGAAACCCTGTTATATCTATCAACTGGCAAAGAAGAAGGTGGGAGCCCAATGGGCTGCTCCTCAGAGCGGGGAGAAGCAGGCCTACCCAGGCTGCCAACGAAATGTACTGCCTTAACTCCTCTATGAAGAGTAGTTGGGAAATCTGTCAAATCAAACAGCAACCTAGCTGTAGAGACCGGAAATCCCACTTGTGAAATGCACCCTACGTCTAACTGTGGAGATTACATATGACTCCTAGGTCACTGGGTGAATAATATATTGTACAGCTACCCAATGGAATGCGAGGCAGCCATTAAAACCAGCGGGGCGGCTGTATATATCCTCGTATGGGAGTCCTGAGATACAGAGAATATACTGTTAGGTGTAAAAAGCAAGGCGTGGGCAATGACCTTTTTGCAAAAAACCCAAAAAGCAGAGACAACAAAAGCAAAAATAGACGACGAAGAAGCTTCTGCAAAGCAAAAGAAACAATCAAAAGAGTGAAGAGGCAAGTTGCAGAATGGGAGGAGGTGTCTGCAAGTCGTCATCCAAAACAGGCTAATATTCATAATATTTAAGGAACTACAACAGCAGCAAAAAAAAAAAAAAAAAAAGGCTAGACTTAGTGACCCATATCTGTAATCTCGGCTTTCAGGAGGCTGAGGCAAGAAAGAGGATCACAAGTTCAAGGCCAGCCTGGGCTACACAGTGAATCTAAGGCCAGCCTGGATTATACAGCAAGACCTTGTATTAAAAAATATAAACCAAGCTGGGCACGGTGGAGAATTCCTATAATCCCAGTAACTCAGGAGACAGAGGCACAAGGATCTGAGTTTGAGGGCAGAGGCAGTCTGTGCAACTGACTGAGTGCAAAAACTCATCTCAAAATTTAAAAGAAAAAAATTATATACATACATACATACATACATACACACACACACACACACAGATAGGAAAAAAAAACATCAAAAATGGGCAAATGATCTGAAGAGACATTTCCCAAATGGCCAGAAAGTGTATGAAAAAATACTAAATATCACCAATTACAGAAAAATGCAAATCAAACCCACAATTAGATATTATCTTACCCCAATCAGAATGGCTAATTACCAAAAGGACAAAAGGTAACAAATGCTGGCAAGGATGTGGAGAAAAAGGAACCCCATGCACTGCTGGTGGGGATGCAAATTAACACAGCTATCATGGAAAACAGTATGGAGGTTCCTCAAGAAACTAAAATACAACTATCTACCATATGAGCTGGCAATCCCACAACAATGTATCCAAAGGAAATGAAATCAGTATGTGAAAGAGACATCCCCTCTCTAACGTTTATTACAGCACTTGATTCACAATGGCCAAGATACAGAACCAACCTAAGTGTCCACCTGTGCATGAACAGATAAAAATGTAGTACATATACAGGATGGTGGAACATTATTCAGACATAAAAAAGAAAAGAGTCTGTCATTTGCACATAAAAAGACAAATACCACATATCCTCACTGATATGCAGAACTAGAAAAGGGGACATCGAAGAAGTAGAAAACAGAATAGGTGTTGCCAAAGGCTGGAAGGGCAGAGGGAATAAAGGGATAATAAGAGGTTAGTTATCGAATACAAAAATACTCTTAAATAAGTGAATTAAGTTCTAGTGTTCTATCGCACAGTAAAATAAGTAATGATAACTTATTGTATAAGTCAAAACAACTAGGAGATTCCAACCATTACCAATATAAAGATGGTACCAATATAAAGACAGATGTTGAGGAGACAGATATGCTAACCACCCCAACTCAATCATTACACATTATACACCTGTACTGAAATACCACACTGTACCTCAACTGTTATATGTCAATTTAAAAATAATTTTAAAACATTTTTTAAGCCAGGCACGGTGGCACACACCTGTAATTCCAATACTTGAGAGGATAAGGCAGGAAGATCTTGAGTTCAAGGCCAACCTGGGCTATACAGGGAGTTCTAGGACTGCCTAGAATATACAGCAAAGTGAGATCCTATAAGGGGAGGGGGGAGAGGGAAGGAGGAGAGGGAAGGGAAGGGAAGGGAAAAAATGAAAAGGTTTGTGTTTTGTTTTTTGTAAAAGAGGAAGGTCCAGGCTTGGGGTGTAACTCAGTGGTAGAGCTGTTGCCTAGCATGCGGGAGGCATTGGGTTCAATCCTAAACATTACAAAAAAATAAGACTTAAAATTTAAGAAAGTCAAGGTGCAAGCAGTGTACACCCTATAATCATTTGGGAAACAAATGCCTATGTATGATCGTATATGAATAGACTATTGTGTAAGGAAACACAAACACTGATGTCAGGAATTCCCTCTAGAGGGTACATACTGAATTAAAAACTTTTAAAAATAAGCCAAGCACAGTGGTGCACCCCTGGAATCCCAGCATTCAGGAGGCGAAGGCAGTGGGATCATGAGTTCAAGGGTAGCCTGGGCTAGAGTGAGCCCGTCTCAAAAATAAACAAACAAATATAAAGTAACTAAAAAGCTTCGTGGGTTTGGTGTCACAGATGTGATTAATTACCTATTGCCTTCTTCCAGAATTAAAAGCACACAGCAGGCCCAGTGTCTGTTCACTGAGCCCTGATGCATCCACAGTGAGCTGGGACTACGCCAAACACATGGGCCAAAGCTAATTGGTGAGAGAAGACACAGGAGAAGGCTTCCATTTCATGAAGGGTTTGTGAGGATTAAATAAGAATGTATTTGAAATGCTTAATAGTGCTAGTGCATGCAGCAAGCATTCCAGAAATAGGAGCTACTCTTAAGTTCCTGTCAACTTTATTTTATTAAGTTCATACTAAACACAAAATACTTTCCATAAAGAAGCACACTGGTGTATGAAGGAGTAAATATTTTCTTCTCTCTGGTAGCTTTTGCTGTTATAACTGTTTTTATGTTAGCAAAGTAATAAATGATGTGCTGTTGGGTGCTGTAGAGTCAGATCCGACTCACAGCGACCCTAAGTACAGCAGAATGAAACACTTCCCGACACTGTGCCATGCACATAATCTTTTTACATTTGAGCCCACTGTTGCAGCTACTATGTTTCTTCTCATTTTGAGTGGTGCCAAATCAGCAAAAGGAGGTCCCAGGGGCTTTACTCCATTCCCATTATTAAGGCTGACTCTACTTTGAGGAAGCAACTTTTCCCTTGTCCTTCCTTGAGTGCCTTCCAGCCTGGAGGGCTCATTTTCCGGCACTATATCTGACAGTGCTTCTGTGCTATTAATAGGGCTTTTCAATGGCCGTTTTGGGAGTGGGCTGCCAGCTCCTTCTTCCTAGTCTGTCTTAGTCTAGAAGTTCAGGTGAAACCTGTCCACTATGGGGGGACCTGCTGGTATCTGAAATATGGGTGGCATAGCTTTCAGAATCATAGCAACACGCAAGCCCCCACAGTATGACAAGCTGACAAACACATGGGGAAGTAATAAATGTACACAGTTTAAAAAGGCAAATGGCTCAAAGACTCACATAAGCAATCACAATGTCTAGCTGCAACTGGGACAGTCCTATACTCCACTTCCAAGAGGCAGCCACCCTGGAGTCTTCTTTTCTCCTGTCAGCTATATCCCCACTCCTACTTCCGCTTTCTTTTTCCTTACAATTTTTAACTTAATCATTACTTAGTGCTCGTATCATTTTTTCATATGTATTCTCATTGCATTGCCAAAATAGTCAAATTACAATCTTGTTCATGCACAACCCTAGTTGTTGAAATGAAGGTGTCTCCCACCATTGCCCACACTGGCCGTGAACTCCTGGGCTCAAGTGATGCTCGCAGCTCAGTCTCTGACATGGCTGGGACTACAGGCGTGCACCACCATGCCCAGCTGTGCACAATCTTTCATTTCCTTACAATGAAACTTGTACTGTAATTGTAAATTCCCGTGCTATTGTAGGAAATAGTACAATGAGACCCACTGTATGCTCTGTTCCTCCTTATTCCCCAGAGTGACACCTTGCAGAACTGCAGCCCCTCATGCGGGAGACAGACAATGGTGGTCAGGACCCAGAGCACCCATTATCTTCAGCAGTCTTCCTGCTGCCTCTGATTGGCACAGCTTCTGCCCCCTCCTCCCCAGCTTTCCACATCTGTAACTGTCATCTCAAGAATGTTCTATAAAGGGAACTGTGTGACACAGAACCTTTGTAAATTGGGTTTTTCCCACTCAGCAGTAATTCTGGAGCTCCACCAGGTTGCTGTGGGTCAGGAGTGCAGCCCTTTCTGTTGCTGACAGGTCTTCCATGGGATGCAGCAATCTCACTTTGCTCAACCATTTGCTTGCTGAAGGACACTGGGCTTGTTTCCAGTTTGGGACTATTACAAAAACAACTGCTTTGAATATTCGTAGGCCGGTTTCCGTGCGAATATAAATTTGCACTCCCTGGGATAAAAGCGGAGGAGTGCAAGTGTCAGGTCATATGGCACCCGCATGTCAACTTCCTAAAAAAGGTTATCAAACTATTCTCCATAGTGTTATATCCACCAGCTCTAGCAGCATTTGCTGAAAGGCTGTCCTTTCACTGTGTCTGCACCTTTGACTTGAATCAGCAGGAGGATCTGTGTGGGTCTCTGGGGTCACAGCTCTGCTTCCCAATATGTGTCAGTCCCTCTGCAATCTTGGTTGCAGTAGCAATCCAATGCTTTTTGAAATAAGACAGCCTGACTCCTTTCATTTCTTTTTTCAAAATTGTTTAGCCAGCCAGGCACAGTGGCACACGCCTGTAATCCCAGCAGCTTGGGAGGTGGAGGCAGGAGGATCGCAAGTTTGAGACAAGAGGCAGTCTGTGTAACTTAGTGAGACCCTGTCTCAAAAAAAGTAAAAAAATGGGCTGGGGGTGCAGCTCAGTGGTCCAGCACTTGCAGAGCATGCAAGCACGAGGCCCTGGGTTCAACCCCCAGTACCGCAAAAAATAAAATAAAATAAAATAAAATAAAAAATAAAATTGTTTAGCTATTCTACTTCTTTTGCCTTCCTGAGTAAATTTCAGAATAATCTTGTTTATATCTATACCTTTGAGATAGGGTCTAACAATGTAGCCCCGGCTGGCCTCAAACTGAATCCTCCTGCCTCACTTTCCTGACAGCTGGGATAACAGGGGTGCACCACCAGGCCCAGCTTATCATTCACATTTAATAGTTACAGAGCTATTCAAATCACCTATTTCATATTGGGTTCCTGTGGTAGTTCGTGGGTTTTTTGTTTTGTTTTTCATTTTCTTTTTTGGCAGTATTAGGGGTTAAACTCAGGGCCTCACACATGCTTTGGAAGCGCTCTACCACTGGGCAGCACCCACAGCCCATTTTTTGTCTTGGGACAGAATCTCACTAAGTTACACAGGTTTGGCCTGGAATCTGAAATCCTCCTGCCTCCCCTCCCAAGATGCTGAGATTACAGGTATGCCCCCCCACGCCTGATTCAGTTTGTGCTTTTCAAGGCACTGATCCGTGTATATGAACTGGGGTAAAACTGATATGCTAACTAGGCTACACCTTCTAGTCCATACACATGGATGTCTCTCCCTTCACTCAGGCCTGTCTCTACATTCACTGAAATCTTCTCTGATCTGTTCTCAATATTATATAGTTCTCAGCATACCGTCCTACACATTTTGTAAGATTTACATTTAAGCCAGGCGTGGTGGCGCATGCCTGTAATCCCAGCGGCTTGGGAGGAGGAGGCAGGATTGCAAGTTCAAGACCAGAGTCAGTCTGTGTAACTTAGCGAGACCCTATCTCAAAAAAGTAAAAAAAAAAAAATGGGCTGGGGAGCGCAGCTCAGTGGTCCAGCACTTGCGAAGCACGCAGGCGTGAGGCCCTGGGTTCAATTCCTAGTACTGCAAAAAAAAAAAAAAAAAAAAAAATTTGCATCTAAGTGATTTATTATTTTAATCAATTGGTGTTCAAATATTCATTGCTAACATGACTATCTTGTTTTACTGAGTATTTTTATTAGGAACGGGTGTTGGATTTCATTTTCAAATATTAAGCCAGCCTTGTATCTTTAGAATAAACTCCACTTGGTCATGTATATAATTTTTTTACATATTGCTGAATTCTATTAGCTGATACTTTCCTAAGGAGTTTTCTGTCTGTATTTCTTTTTATTATACAGTGATTTTGTCTGGTTTTGACGTTAGGCAATAATGTCCTCAAAAAAATCAGTCTGAAATTAGTCCAACTCTTCTGTTTTTCTGGAAGAGACTGCATAGAATTAGTGTTAATCCTTCAAATGTGTGAAGTAACTCAACAGTGAAACCATCTGGAGACTTTTTTTTTTTTTTTTTTGATAGCCAAGGCTCGCCTGAACTCACGGTCTCCCAACACAGCCTGCCGAGTGCTAGATTACAGGCAGGAGCCACCACAAGACTTCTCTTACGGGAGTTTGCAATTGGATATTGAATTTCCTTAATAGTTACAGAGTTATTCAGTTTGTGTTTTTAATTTTTGCTCTGTTAGGGATTAAACCCAGGGCCTCATGCACACTAGGCAACCATTCTACTACTGCTCTACACCTCCAGCCCCTTAAATTTTTATTTAAGACAATCTCACTAACTTGCCCAGGCTAATCTCGAACCTGTGATCTGGCTGCTTCAGCCTCCTGAGTTCCTGTGATTACAGATTTGCACCATCATGCCCAAGGGGCTTCACATTACTTTATTTCAAATTATTCTATGCCATGTGTGGTAGTTTGCATATTTGGTTCTACTGTTTTTTCCCTGCCTGGAGTCACGCCACTTCTCTCCTCATCACTGTGATTCTGCAGGGTCTCTAGCGCAGGAAGCGTGCTGCGGGCTTCCTTCTAGCCCTGCGTCTCTGATGTGAAAGCTGCTGTTGTTTTAACAGTTCTCTCCTTTGGGTAAAGTAGTTCCTATGGATTTCAAGATTTATTGTTTTTACTTTTCAGATATGTTACTACAATGTGTGGATTTCTTTGTCTAGAATTTGCCTGCTCAGCTTCTTAAAAATTACTATTATTATTGATTTTTCAGATGGGGCCTTGCTATGCTACACAGGCTGGCCTTGAATTCCTGGACCTCCCGAGTAGTTTGGACAACAGGTGAGTGTGCCACCATGCCTGGTTTTCTGAATCTCTTGGAGGTTGGTCTTTTGCCAATTACAACCATTTCAGTCAACATATATTTGAAAAGTCCTTCACCCTGCCCTTTCCACTCTTCTTCCAGAACTCCAGTGACACTGTTGTTGTTAGGTGTCATCAAGACCGACTCATAGCGTCCCTATGTACAACAGAATGAAATGCTTCCTGACAAGGTGCCAGGCACATGATCTTTTTTATGTTTAGCCCCACTGTTGCAAACACTGTGTCAATCCATCTAGTTGAGGGTCTTCCTTTTCTTCGTTGACCTGCCACTCTCCCAAACGTAATGTCCTTCTCCAGGGACTGGTCCCTCCAAACAACATGTCCAAAATATGTAAGACGCTGTCCAGGAATCCTTGCTTCCAAGAAGTACTCTCATTGTACTTCTAGGACAGATCTGGTGGTTCTTTTGGCAGTCTATGGTATATTCAATATATTTACCTCTAGCACCATAATTCAAAAGCATCAATTCTCCTATATCCCTTATTCAATGTCCAGCTTTCACAAGCACATGATGTGACTGAAAATACCATGGCATGAGTCAGGAGCACCCTTGTCATCAATGTGACATCTTTACTTCTCAACACTTTAAAGAAGGCTTTTTCAACAGCTTTTCCTAATGCAATGTGTCTCTTGATTTCTTGACTGCTGCTTCCATAGGATGAGAGAAGGACATGGCAATCCACTCCCAAGGCAATCCTGAATCAGCCATTGGAAACCCTATGAGGGTCACTATGTGTTGGACCTACCAACCAAACAAGCTTCCATGGGTGGTGACTGTAGAACTAAATAAAGGAAAATCATGGGCAACCTCGATCTTTTCTCCATTTATCATGAAGTTGCATACTGACCCAGTTGTAAGGATTTTTGTTTTCTTGATGTTGAGTCACAATCCATACTGAAGGCTGTGTTCTTTGATCTTCAGCAGTAAATGTTTCAAATCCTCTTCACTTACAGCAAGCAAAGCTGTGTCATCTGCATAATGCAAGTTGTTAGTGAGTCTTCCTCCAATCCTGATGTCACGTTTTCATAAAGTCCAGCTTCAAGGATTATTTCCTCAGCATAGAGATTGAAGAGGTATGGTGAAAGGATACAGCCCTGATGCACACCTTTCCTGACTTTAAACCAGGTAGTGTTTCCTTATTCTGTTTGAACAACTGCCTCCTGGTCCATGTACTGATTCCTCATGAGTACAATTAAGTGTTCCAGTATTCCCATTTTTCACAACGTTATCCGGTGACATGGATGTTGGAAAATTAGCTCTTGTCCCTAGGCAGGGAGGAGAGCTAACTTTTTACTGCCAGCTGGGGTCAAAGGTCAGATTCCCAACTTGGCCTCCAGTGATAGCTGAGTGGGGGGCTCCACTTTACAGATGGGCCTGGTGGGGCTTCCTGCTTCCAGTGTGGCCCCACAGATACCTCCCTGGCTAGAAGTGGGAGGGAAGGCCTCGTGGCTGCCCCAACATGCCTTTACTAACACTCAAAGCCACCCAGCATTCTGTAGGGGCTTGCTCAGGGCGAAGTCCTTGAGCCCCATGTGGCCCGCTGAGGGAGGAAGTGGCCCCACTCAGCCTTTGCTCACAGGGAACAGAGAGGGCAGTTTTTCTGTCTCATTTGGCTGAAACTGAGCTCTTGCCCAAACATTCTGTCTTCCAACACTGCCCCTCTCCTAGTCGTCCAGCCAGAGGGAGCTGCTTCTGCGGCATGATTGTCTGTACCTGCTGGGGTCCCAGGTGGCCTGCTTCTTCAGCTGTGGGCCAAACATCGGGATTTTCTCACATGGGCTTCTCCAGGCCTGTGGCCCTGGCTGGTCTGCCGCTCTTCAGCTCCTAGTCCTCAAATGCCCCATATCCAGCATCCTGGGAGTGTATTTGTACTTAAGAGGCAGATTAGGAAAAAGTTTATCTACACCATCTTTCCAGAAACGAAAACCCCACTCTCTGCGCTTCATTCTTCCCCAGTTGAACACGGCCCCCGCCTGCTCTGCTTCCTCAGCACTATCCTAGCTCCCCAGCATCCTGTCCACTGGGGCGTGCACACCCCATTCCCCTCCCCAAGGCTTCCCCGGCCTGCATCCTGGGACTTTGCTTTGCTGGCCCTGGGGTAACTGCTCTCCTCCCCATCATGTCGCCATGAGCACCCTTCTTCCCCCTCAGTTCACCCTTGGTTCTGCCGGGACACAGCCTCCTGCAAGTGCAGGTTTCACATCACACCTGACTTTTCGCTGGGGGGAGAGGTATCTGTCAATGACTTCTGAGGATTGTTGTTCTTTTTATCTGTCTTTCTCATTTCCACAGTATTGGGAGGGAACTCAGGACCTCACGAATGCTAGGCAAGAGCTCCACCAGTGAGCAGCAGTCAGCCTGGACAGTCAATGCTGTCCTGCCTTAACGGTTTCCTCTTTCCTCCTCCGCTCCTCCTCCTGAGTCAGACATAGAACCATCTACATTGACGCTCCAATTTTTTTCTTCTTTCTCATCTTTTGTTCAGCCTTTGTCTTCTGGTTATTTCTTGCAGAGAGATTTTCTTGACTCTCATCTTTTAATCCCACTACTGAATTTTTTCAGGTCTATAACTAACAGACTTTTAATTCTGAAAATTCTTCCTCCCTCCTTTTCTTTCCTGCAGTGCCAGGGACGGAACCCAGGGTCTTGTGCATGCTAAGCACACACTTTACTGCTGAGCTACATCTCTGGCTACTCCATCTTTCCTTTATTTAAAAGTAGAATCCTGTCACTTCATCATCGCCATTTCATCTTATCCTTTCAAGGGTATTACATACATCCATGTATCACCTAGTGACAATATGGTCAAAGACAGACCCCAATATATGACGGTGGTCCCATCCGATTGCCACGAAGGTGAGAAATCGCTATTGCCTAATGACTCTGCAGCTGTGCTGATACCGCGGTACAATGTGGACTCAAAGTGCAGTGATGCTGTGTCAAACAACTTCCTGAGCTGCCAGTCGTATCAAAATATAGTAAATACAGTTAGTAGTGCACAGAGAACATAATACTTGATAATCACAATAAACAACTGTTATCTACCATGCTATACTTTTTATCTTGTTTTCTTCTTGCTTGGTTGGGGGTTTGTTTTTGTTTGTTCTGAGACAGGGTCTTGCTGTGTAGCTCAGACTGGCCTCAAACACGATCCTCCTACCTCAAACTCCCAAGTACTGGGATTACAAGTGTGGACCACCATCCCTGGCTTTTTTATCATTATTTTAAAGTGCACTCCATCTTCTTATTTTAAAAAACAACAGTTTACTGTAAACCAGTATATTGTGTTACACTGGCAGCAACCTCTTGGTTACGCCAAGAAGCCATAATGAGACACTATCTAGTTTTGGCTAAACATACTCTATGATGTTCACAATAGCCAAGTCACCTGGCATCACACTTCTCAGAACATAACCCCACTGCGGAGCGAGGCATGGCTGTCTTTTTAATGCTCTTCCCTATCTTCTCTGTTGCTGCTTCATTCACACTTGTTTTCTGTCTGTGTTGGGCTCTTTCTTTAGGCTAAGAGCCTCCCTCAAACAGGTGCTTGTCCTCTGCTGCTTGTGTTTAAAGTGAGGCTCTGCAGAGAGGAGGAACCGATGACCAGGCTTTACTCAGGCTGGTTGGGTGGTGACCCGAGGTCAGTGGGGGGTTGTCAGCCTCCTCATCACACCTTTCATAGATCCCCTGTGGGAGAGGCGTGGTTGCAGGCACTCTGGAAGCCTGACAGACAAAGGGGCTGGGGATTCTCACCATCCAGAACAGGCTGTGACTTAACCTCCCTGTCTTCAGCCTCACTACTCCACCCTCCCCTGTGCGACACTCCAAGCCTCGCTCCCAGTGGGGACTGTGTGGGCATCAGACAGCCCTGCCTGCCTCCCAAGCCTGTGGACTCTGCCCTCCACAGGTGCTCAGGTGGTAGTGTCAGTTTCCTGGAGCAGCTCCCCACTCGGCTTCCTTCCCACTGATGGGCCCACGCCTGCTGCCTCCCCTGCCGTTCTCTCTGCCCTCGTGGCTTTATACCTTTTGATTCATTTACTTCCATTTTAGGAGACATAATACAGTTTGAATATAGGCCTCTGAGACACAATGACGGGCCTCAAGCACATGGTCTGAGGACCCTGGGGGGGTGCCCATGACATACACAATGACCCCAGGGCCTTGCCCTTGGCATCTGCACACTGGAGGAGACATGGGTTTGCTCCTTGCTCTATGACCCTCTTTGGGTAGAGAAGAACACGCTGCTCATATGACTGGGCCTTAGAGAGCAGGAGGCCCAGGCCCAGGCATGGGACCCTGGCTTTGGTGCCCTAGGTCTTAGACACATCAGAGCAGGACTGTGGGTGGGCCACGGGCTGAGGTACTTATGTGGAGGTGCCTCAGAAACTCAGGGTTGGACAGGTGCACCCTGTGGCCTGTGGCAACTTACCTTGACCTCCTTCTCAATATAGTCGCTCAGCAGTCTGTCTGGCTCGACGCGCTCGGGCAATGACAACACCACAGTGTGCAGAGGGCGCCTCTCTGTCACCTTCTCATGGGCTTTCTTATCTCTACTCTTTTCACCTTTTAGGAATACGCGTTTAAATGGCGACACAATTCCAGGCTGCAGGCAGAAACGGCAATGATTGGAGTTCATTATTCACAAACGCTTTACATTGTACCTATGGCTAACAAACACAAGTAGCCAAAACCACTACCGCAGTCCCCATGCAAACAGGGGTGGTAACACCAGGCAGGTGAGAAAGGACCATGAACACACAGTGAGAGAGTGGGCTCTAGGGCCAGCTCACAGGCCAGGGTGGGCAGTGGGGCCATGTGATCTCTGCATAGAGGACAGAGGGGCCTAATCGCCTGCTCCGATGGCACTTGGAAAGGAGAGTAACCTAGGCTGGCAAGAGCACAGGGTGGGGGATGAGTCTCCCAGACGACAAAACATCACCTGGCTTGGACTCCTCCCAGCTCAGTGGGGCCACTTCACTTCAGAGAGCTCTGAGAAGGCAAGTGGGAAGTGTGGCCAGGACTGCCACCCACAGGGAGCGCATCTGCGCAGCCAAGGCCAAGCCTGTTCTACAGAGGTTCACCCCTTATGAAGCACAAGCTTCTCACACAACTCCTCTCTGGCCTTCAGACTTTGGTGACAATTAGAATGTCAGTCACCAACACAGACCAACAAGGGAGAAGCTGCTATCAGCAGCCAGCTGGCCCCTAACTGCGCAGCCTCACACCCTGATCAGCACCTTCCGAGGGTTCTGAAGGCTCATTCTATAACCAAAGCGCACTAAAGAGCTGGAGAGAGAAGATAAAAGCAAAGCTCACCCCTGAAACCCCAGGATGGGACAGGCACTTTGTCATCAGCGCCACTGTGGAAGCAAGCCCAAGATCAGCCAAGAGATGGCGCTGCAGGCTCTGCTTTGTCATCCAGAGAAAACAAGACACTGATGTGCGACCTCAGCAGCAGCATATCACAAACACAGGGGCAGAGCCCAAAGCTGTGACCAACACAAGAAAGAAATGATATCCCTGCCATTTTCTCTGTGATTCGACACCTTGGGAAGGAGAGGCCGATGCTCCTCCCAACTCTCGTCCTCCAGATGGGATGGCCCCAGGCCCAGACAGCAGCTGGGACCCCACTGCAGGCCCAGCTCAGACCTCCCCTCATCTCCAAACACTAACAAACTGGAAGCACTTAAGTAAGTTACCACATACTTATGAAAAGTGCTCATTTTTGTCTTTGCCCTGCATTTGGGAAATCTAGCCTCACACTAAATCCAATACAAAACAGGGTCACAGATCCTGTGGTTCCAGAACCTGCCTCATGGCCCCACCAATCTCATGGATGGACGACACAGCTGAGGGCAGAGCTCAGTGACGGCTTCTGATAAGGCAGAACTTGGTGACAGCATCTTCCAGTAGATCCTGCAGCCACCCAGTAATCGTGCTGGGGTCGGACCTTTCCCTGCACACACCCCTCCCCACTGCCTACCAACAGGCTCAGCTCTCCAGCTCTGGGGGAGGTGGCAAGCAGCAAACCAAACCCACTGTCCTCATAAAGCAACCCTGATGCCTCCCTTGCATCTGCTGCTCCTGCTGGCAGCAGCCCTGCCCCTCAGTGTCACTGCTATGCTGCATGACCTTGGGCCCATGACCTATGAGGTTTATTCTACCCAGCCAATGAAATGGGCACGAAATCGGGAGGCCTGTTCAACACAAAGAAAACACAGCAGCACAAGAGGTCTTGGCGTAGGAGTTGTGCACTCACACTGCCACTGGGCCTGTCCCCCATCTCAGGGACTCGCTGTGGTGAATGGCCCAGCCCAAGGCCTCACCTCTGCTCTGCTGTGATCTGAGCTGTGCCACTTCCTGAGCAAGCACGTTAGCTGAGCTCGCGCCATCTCCAAAATGGGCCATGATCCTTTGCGGGACATTGTGGGCAGCCCACCAAGTCATCTACAGAAAGACTCTGAGCACCTATCAGAACACACGTCAACAGGTATTTTCATGACTACTTTCACTCTTGACAATACATTATAAACTCATTTCTTTTTCTTCAATTGCTGTCCTTATTAAGATGGAACTAAAGCCTCAGGCTTTGTCTTTAACACATGACCACAGGCTGGACAACAAGGCTGGGCCCAGCACTCACCTGACTTCTTCATGTACCCCAACCCAGGACAAGCCTGTGGCAGCAGTTCAGACCTGTCACCCACTAAAACACTTCCCCTGTGCAGGCTGACTGGACACCCCTGCCCCTGTAGCTGTTGCCTTGACCTGGAGTGGTCTATTGTGGACTTGGATGCCCTCCACTGACTAGTACTGTCCCCTTGAGGGGCAGCCGCTTGGCACCTCTTGCTGGTGTTGGGAAGGTGGAGTAACGTGACAGGGTCCTTGGGGCTGGTTTACAGTTGAGCTGGGTGATACCAGGAGCATCCGTTACTTCTTTCTTTTAAACACAGGGCCTCACTAAGTAGCCCCAGCCGGCCTTGAACTTGTGGTGCTCCTCCTGCCTCTGCCTCTGCCTCTGGACCACAGCTATGCACCACTAATGTCTGGCCTCTCCTTTTTTTACACTTAAAATTTTCCATAATGTTTCATACTTGAGGAAAATGAATATAATTGCTGCCTCCTGCTGCTTACACTTAAACTGGGGGGGGAGACAGAAGCACATGAAAATAAGAGAAATCAACATCCTTATAAAATGACCCTTTCTAACATGAGCAGCACAAAGGACAGAAAGTGCTTCTGCAAGAGCCCACCAGAGACCCTGCTGGCCATGGGCTGCCAGGCCCCGCACTAAGACAGGGCAACAACAGGCTGTCTCTGGGGCACCTTTCAGGCTTCATGCTCCAACCCCCTACAAGCTTTGCTTTCAGCCCCAGGATGAACTTAGACAAATGATGAATGGGGGCTGGGGACATTTGGAGCAGGTGGTTGCAGTGTGGGGTTCTCATGTGAGAATGACAGGAAATGGTCACCTGTGACTTGTTAGACAACCGGTAATGATAAACTGCAAGCTGGAAATGATTCCCAAATTTAGTGACATAACTTTAGCAATGTAAAAGTCATATTTCAACTGAGCTCCTCGCCAGTGGCCCCACCCTTGGCACAAGAATAACTCTTCAAATATGCTATGTTTGATCATTGTATTTCCACCTACAACTTATGAGACACAAAGGCACATGGCCCGAGAGCCTGGTCCCCAAGAAGCTTCGTCTCCATACAAACAATGACCTCAGCCTGGCTACAAGAAGACATCTGTCCCCAACCCATTCCTCCAGCAGCCCCACAGAGTGCTCTCCTCTCAACAGCATGGATAGTAACAGGGCACTGGCTCCGACGGGTGGGCAGCTCAGCTTGGTCTGTCTGCCCTTCAAGAAGCTACCTGCTAGACAGACACATTACTGATCCACACGTGGGAGCAACAGAAAACCAATTCTCACACCAGGGATTTGCCAAGATCAACCTCTAACCAAGAGGCTCTCACTAAATCAACAGGCCCACAAACCACAGGCAACATACACTGTCACTGCAACAGTGACATACAGCTGATAAAATGAAAGTCTGCACAGGCAATTCCAGTCTGTACTGGGAAGGACCCCAGGGCCCTGGCCTGCCATCCCACCCTAGAGAGACCCTCTATAATCAGGCAATGAGGCGCAGCTAGGCAGCATCTGCTGGAACTCTTACCTGGCAAGAAAACCCAGGCGGCCTCCATGGATGCCTCTCACTGCCCAACAGTCCATTCTTCTCAGCTCTGCCTTCTCTGCCCTGGCTGATGTGTGTGTGTGGCTGGAGATTGAACCCAGGGCCGTACACATGCCAGGCAAGTGCTCCACCACTGAGCTACCTCCCCCACCCCTGCCTTGGACCTTGTGTGACTCCAGCACCCAGAGTGGAGGCTGCATGGTGCTCAGGAGCAATAAACGCTAATGCGGACTTTCCATTTAGTGAACCCTAGGCCAGGCTTCAGGGAGGCACTCAGATGCAGAGACAGGCCCTGTCCTCGAGGGTGTCCTGGTCAAACAGAAGTGAGACCAGAACACAGTAATAGGAATTAGGTCCAGGACAAAAGCCACCAGCTGGTGCTGAAGATATGCAGCAGGCCCCAAAGGGGCACTGTGATGTTAAACCGCCCTGCTTCTGTGACCTTGTGCAACAGGGGACAAGGAGAGGTGACCAACAGGTAATGTACCCTTCTGACCCCCCACAGACTAGAAGAGGAGAGAGATCCCAGAACACCAAACAGAAATCAGGTGAAGCAGCCAGGTACACACCTCTAATTCCAGAGACTCAGGAGGTAGAGGCAGGAGGATCTCCAGTTTGTATAACTTACCAAGACCCTGGCTCAATATAAATAATAAAAAATGGGCTGGGGGTGAAGCCCAGTGGTAGAGCGCTTGCAATGCATGTGTGTGGCCCTGGGTTCAACCTCCCAGTATCAAGAGAGGAGAAGAGAGGGAAGGAGGAGGAGGGAGAAGGGAGGAAGAGAGGAGGGGAAGGGGAGGGGAGAAATCAGGTGAAGTACTTCAGGGAAACCTGCCCCTCTGACCCAGGCCTTCAAATTTAACCAAACATATTCACTGTAGATTGCAGTAATCCACCTTATCCGTGGGTTTATTTTCTGAGGTTTTGGTTAACCACAGTCAACTCTTGTTGGGAAATATTAAATGGAAAATTCCTGAAATAATTCATAAGTTTTAAATAACCTTTATTGTGCTGTATTGTTCTAACTGCTTTATTACCAGGACTTAATATCTTACTGTGCCTAGTTTATGAATTAAACTTTACCACAAGTATGTATGTGTAGGACAAATGTCTACATAGTGTTGTACTGTCCTCAGTTCCAGGCATCCACCGAGGACCTAGAACATACCCCATGAATAAGGGGGGTCTTGAAAACAGGTGTTATCTCTCTGGCCCCGGCCGTTAGCCTTGGGTATAGCAGGCACTTCATGCACTTTTTCTTAATGTCCCAAGTAATTTTAATTGCCAATAATTCTTCCTAGAAAAAATGAAAACATGAAACTATGAAGACACACATGGGCTGTGACTTCACTATCAGCACAGAATGATGGGCAGCTGTGCTCTGGCTGAGGAGGACCTGCCCTTCGGTGTCAGCTCAGCTCTCAGCCCTGGGGACAAGGAGAAGGGCAGCAGGCCCCAGACTTGGCTATTCTCAAAACAAAGCTGAACAAAACAGTGTCTCAGGTCTGAAGGTGCTTTAGACATGAAAGTTTAAAAGAAAATTCTGTTTAAAAAATAAACTGACAAACAATATTTTGAGCTGGACGTGGTGGTGCACACCTGTAATGTCACAACTCTAGAGTCGAAGACAGGAGGAGCGCAAGCTGGAGGCTAGAGGCATCCTGCACAACTCAGTGAGGACCTGATTCAAAATAAAAATAAAAAATGATCTGGGGGTGCAGCCAGTGGTAGAGGACTTGCCAAGTATGTGCAAGACCCTGGGTTCAACCCCAAAGATTGAAAAATAAAAAAAGAATATTTTGATGCAAAAAAAAATCAAGATTCTAGTAATCTATCAAGGGTCGCTATGAGTCAGATACCGACTCGACGGCACCTAACAACAACAACAACAACAACAAGTAATCTATCATGAGTTTTTTTTTTGTTTGCTCTTTTACAGTACTGGGAGGTTGAGCCCAGGGCCTCCCACATGCTAGCCAAGTGCTCTACCACTGAGTTGCACCCCTGCCCATACTCCCCTGCTTTTTTATTACTTTGAGACAGAGTCTCAGTAAATTACACAGGCTGCCTTTGGCCTCCAACTTGCAGTCCTCCTGCTCCAGCCTCCTAAGTCGCTGGGATTACAGATGTGGGCCACAGTACCCAGCTTATTATGGGTTCTTTAACTCACTGCAACATTCCACAGGTCAACAGAGATTCAAAGGCGGTTTCGTACTCATTACTCCTCATTGCACACATTTTACTGAGTGTGCCTGTTCACCACCACCAAAATGTTCTTATAACCTTTGACCCCCACAGATCATGGGACCAATGTGACCCCCAAAAAGGCAGCAGGCTGAGTGGAGACCCAACAACAGGGTAGGACCTCTGGCCTAAGTCCTTCCTGGAGAAACTGAGGCAGCTGGGCAGAAGCGGCCAGCAGGGTCTGAGGCACTGAGTGGGAAGGAGGGATTGCAGAGCTCTGAGTCCTATGCAACTCTGTGTGGACATCCACATGGAATACACGCTGCCTCAGGTAACTGTACTTGCTGAGAAAAAGTTTCCTGATCCTTTCGATATTCATGCACTATCTACCATCTTAAGCCTTTTTAAAATTGGAAGCTTACGGGTGAGTGGTGGGCTGGCTTGCCTAGCATGTGCAAGACTCTAAATTCAATCCCCAGCACCACAAAAGAAAAAACAGTTGGAAACCAGAAACACAGCTCTTACTTAAACCAAAACTTGGCTGGGGATACAGCTCAGTGGTAGAGCGCCTACCTAGTAGCTGCAAGGGCCTGGGCTTGATTCCCAGCACCAGAAAACAAACAAACAAACAAACAAAAAAACCACCAAAACTGAACCTCCCTCTGGCCTCTCAGGCCCAGGCTCAGGCTCTGAGCAAGTCTGGCCTCAGTGCTCACTGCCGGTCTTGAGTTTTATGAGGATGAAAGCTCAGCCTTAGCTGTTCACTTAGATGAACAGGCTCTGAGAGACAGAAGTTACTAAGATTCTCTAACTTCTAAGTCAGAGCATCAGTTAAAGTGCAATGAGAAATGCATCCACTCAAAGAGGCTGCACATTACCTGGGTGCTGTGGCATATGACTGTGATCCCAGAAACTCAGGAGGCTGAGGCAGGAGGATCTTGAGTTCAAGGCCAGATGCGGCCTGTGCTACTTAGCAAGACCATCTCAAAATATAAAATAAATAAGGGGCTGAGGATGTAGCTCAGGGGGAAAGTTCTTGCCTAGCATGTACAAGGCCCTGAGTTCGATCTCCAGCACTGGGCGGCAAAAACAGGGGAAAGAACTGGGGGTGCAGCTCTGTGGTGGAGCACTTGTCTTACATGTGTGAGGCCCTGGGTTCAACCCCCAACTACTGTCAAGAAACCTAAAAACGCCAGCACACCCAGATTAAGCCTCTGCACAGGGGCCAAGGTAAATAATACAGCCACACATGCTAACTGGGTCTCCCATGCAAAATGCTACACTCAGCACAGTATTCTGGAGAAAGGCTGGCAAGCATAAATAGAAGAAAAGAAGGTGCCTTGCCCTTCTCCCATGTGCATCTGATTTAATCCTCACAGTGAACTACAAGGGGGATCTTATCTCATTAATGAAACAAGACTGAAAGAGAGCAAAGACTCACGTGAAAGGCCCTGGGGGTGCTGAGCACAACCTTCCACAGCTCTCTCCTGGTACTCTCTAGCACCGGACACTGCTGCCGCCCCACCACAGCCCAGGTTGGAGAGGCGGACCAACAGCAATTACAATTCCCAGGCCCAGCAGGGATGAGGAAGAGGAACCGAAAGAGGACCAAGCCCAGCATGAGGGCCTGATCCAGCTCAGGGCAACCATGCTTCAGCTGAACCTACAGCACAGTCCAGCCAGTCAGCGGCCGCTTCCCTCTAGAGCCACACCCACAGATTCTTACACAGCACGTGGCCATGGGCACCCATCAGAGGCACTGCAACAAACTCTTGTGCAAACTCTATGTGAAAAAGCTCCTTCTGCCCACCCGACATCGCAACACAGCCTGGCCACATAGCAACACGCCTCCCCATCAAGGTGCCACCCCTGGACAGACTCACTGTGTGTGTGTACTAGGGGCTGAAGCAAGGGCCTCCCACATACTTTGCAAGTGATCTGCCACTGAGCTGCCGCACCCCTAGTCTATTTTCTACTTTTTTATCTTGCGAAAGGGTCTCGCTAAGTTATACAGGCTGCCTCTGGCCTCGAGCCTGCAAGCCTCATGCCTCCGCCTCCTGAGTCACTGGGATTATAGGAGTGCGCCACTGCAACTTGCTCATCTTTTTTTTTTTAAGAAAATTAAATGCTCCAGTACCTACCACCCAAAAAATCACCTGCCCTGGGTGCTTCAGAGCCTGAATAATGAGCATGACACAGCCCATGTTCCTCTCCCCCTTGAGACTTGGCAAGTTTCAGGGAGCCAGACCTCTGGTCCCTGCTGCCTGTTTGCCCTCCTAGCAAATCCTCAGGGCCATTAACAGCCAGAGGAGGCACCACCGCAGTGGTGTGTGGCCCACGCTGGCACACAGCACACCTGGCCCTGTTTCGGGGCTAGGGACGAAATTCCAGGCACAAGTTTCTCCAGCTTAGGGTGGTCTCAATTTCTTGACCTTTTCACCTCCATCACTTTCAGCTCAGATCCTGGTTCCCAACTAACTACAATCCACAGCAAAATGACTTTTCCCAGGAGGACATAAAACCTGTGGCCTCTTATTCCCTCAGTTAAGAGGCACAAGTGCAACACCCTCTCCAACCCAATGGCCGGATGGCTCCTCACCAGCAGGCACACACCCTGGCCACTGCTCTCCAGCAGGGTCTCCACCATCAGTCTCTGCCCAGGAGCTGGTGACTGACCCCTCCACCCAACGTCCCAGAGCAGGAGCTTGGGGACAGGCCATTCCAGCACATGAAGAGCAAGCCCTGGGGAAGAGCTGGAATGTCACCCATGAGGCCCCACACGATCGCTCTAGATGGCTCTTTCCACACTAGATTGGAACCTACCTCATTCTCCATGGAATACCCTATTAGAGACTCAGTTTGAGAAGAATTTCTTTGGAGGAATTCTGGTTCCTCCCCCTCTGCTGACAGTTGGTGGGTATTCTCTACTCCCTCTGAACTTGTTGAAAAATACAGTCAGATGTTAGCCCTCCCTCTGAAAAAAAAAAAACCATAAGTGAACAGGAAGGCCAGAAACCACAGCTTCCTTCTGCAAAGCCCACTGACATTGTTTACAGTTTTTAAAAAGCTTAAAAAACAGCAGCACCCAGAAACTGTTGGCAAAACCCAAGTAGGCTGAATGCACAAAAAGACACAGAGTAAAGCAGTAAACATTTTCCCACCACTCACAGCATGCGGACCCCACAGGCAGCCTGGCTGTGTTTTTGTTCGATTCTGTGCAGTAAAGTGCGGGACATTATTTTGAAAAGTTTGACCACTCCTGCAAGTTCAAAGGCCAAAGCTAAGCAAGCAGAGGACAAATCTGCTAGGGCTGTATGTGCTGGTGAAGAGTCCGAGCCCTCAGCTCATAGAGGGGTGTACACAAGGACAAGGCTGTTCCAGAAACACTTTTTTGCCACTTGTTCTAGGGCAGCAAGACCTTTTCAGGGACAGGTGCATTTCTAGGTGGGGCTTGGGCTAGGCACAACATTTGTCTCTAAGGTGCTCAGCCTATAGTCGCCTCTGTTTGTCAGTCAGACTTGTAAGTTCATGGTACAACTTGAAACTAAAGAGTGCATGCCCACAAGTAGCCCCATTTCAACTTCGTTAGAGTTAACCTTCCTGATCTGGGAAATGAGAAGTTAGATTTCTTGCTGGTGAAGCCTCTTATGACTCTGAATATTCCTGAATCTCTTGCAAACAGTTAAGGCTACTAACATTCCAGTTAATTAGAGAGACTACACATAACCACAAATCAATAAACAATTTTAACAATCAAAATACATACGCTCTTTGACCCATGATGGGTTAAAGCCCAATGAATCCATTACAAGTTGAAAACACCTTAAATCAAAATGCATTTAATAACCAGGCACGGCGGCGCAAACCTGTAATCCAAGCAATTTGGGAGGCAGAGGCAGGAGGATCACAAGTATGAGGCCAGAGGCAACCTGCATAATTCATTGAGACCATGTCTCAAATAAAAAGTAAGAAAAGAGGCTGAGAGTGCAGCTCAGTGGTAGAAACGCTTGCAAAGTATGTGCAAGGCCCTGGTTTCAACCCCTAAGTACCACTGGGGGAAAAAAAAACCCACTGACCAGCAATTTCATATGGTTCAACTTCATTAACCTGTAACAAAGTTTAATATTTCTTGGTTCTGAAAAGACTAATTACTGCAGAATAGTTTTATGCTTCGATCACTCTCCTGAACGCCATAAACTGAAAAAGCAGAGTAAAGTAGGAAAGCAGTCCTAAAGCTACATTTGTGTGGATCACTCACTACCTGATATTAAGTGGCCTGTCACTTCATCGCCTTAAAACCCAGAGCAACTAGCCACCTGCCATGGTGCACACCTGTAATCCTAGCAGCTCAGGAAGCTGAGGCAGGAGGGTTGTAAATTCAAAGCCAGAGGCAGCATACACAGTTTAGCAAGACCCTGTCTCACAATAAAAATAAGAAAGTGCCTGGGGGTGCAGCTCAATGGTAGACCACCTTCCTAGCATGTGCAACGTCCTGGTTTCAAACCCTTATTGAAAAATAAAAAGAGAAAGAGAGAGAGAGAACAGAGTCACATTCTCAGATTCCTCCTTTCTAAATGCTGCCTCTACAGAGAGTAATCAGGTGACTTCTGAGACAGGCTCAAAGGGAAAACAGAAAACTGAGAGACACAGAGAGAGATGGTATGAGCCAGAGCAATGCCACTCTACTTTGGCTACTACTGGGGATCCAGGGTGGGGAGGGAAACAAGACACATCCACACAGGAAATCCACATGATCCAAAACTAATCAACCAATCAACATCATCCTTCCTTCACAAATACAGACGCCCACAGTCAGCATGAAAGAGAAAGGTCAGTGAGCAAAAGACTAGAGGTAGGCCAGGGAGACCTTTGTGAACAACTGCATCCATAAAACAAGAACAGATGGTGAGTTAAAAAAAAAAAAAAAAAAAAAAACAGAAAATAACTAATTATCTTAGAAATTACAAACACAATGGCCAAAATAAAAAGTTGCTATAATAATAAAATGGATATAACTAAGAGCCAAATAACTAACCTAGACCAGGGCAATGTTGGGTTGGCCAATCTCTTCCTGCTGCTTATGGCCCAAAAATGTGAATTTTGTTGTTTTGTGGTGCTGGGGACTGAATCATTGCCTTACATATGCTAAGCATGCTCATAACCACTGAGCTACACCCCCAACCCCATTGCAAACATCTGTGATCAATTTGGTAAGAGGGAGCTCTAATGTTGAACTTAAGCAAAATGTTAGTCCCCGCAAAAAGTCCATTCTCAGTAATAGAACCATATTACAAAAAATCCTGTTCCCTATTATTACACTTTGAACTTAATCAATAAAACCTTTATGGTAATTTGTTTTCTCTCTTCTTATGTAAGTACTGGCTTAATGGCCTTGATTTTGCCTCTTAGCCCAGAAAGCCTAAAATATTTTTTAACAGGCCATTTATATGTGACAGTTAATCTCACCTGTCAGCTTGACTGGATGAAGAAATGCCTAGGAGATTAATAAAGGACACCTCTGGGTGTGTCTGTGAAGCTGTCTCCAGGGACAACTAGATCATGAGGGCTCTGATCTCATGAGTGGATTAATCCCTTGATAGATTCATAATACAATGGCACTTTTGGGAGGTGATGAAAAGTAGAAGGTGAGGCCTCGTTGGAGAAAATATTTCACTGAGGGCATGTTGTCCTTGGGGCTGGATCTTGCCCCAGCCTCTTCCTGTATTCCCCTTTCCCTGCTTCCTGTCTGCGACTGAGAAGGTGAACAGCTCTCCTCCACCACCGGCCCCGCAGCTACCACATTCTGCTCAAGCACATTGGGCCTTGAGACCATGACTGAACGCTCTGAAGCCCCTCCTCCCTGGGATTGTCATGTATATTGTCACAGCGACAAGAAAGGTAACTATACATTTGCCAACCTTATGCTAGAAAATAAGGGAAAATGATAAAAAGTTAGAAAACATGAGAAAAAGTAAAGGCTCCAGAAGCCAGGACCATAAACCTCACAGTCACAGAAGAGGAGGACAAGAGCAGAGTCACAGCAAGGACATGGCTGAGGAGGGAGGATCAAGTTTAAGGACAGCATGGGGTACATAGTAAGACCCTGTTGCATAAAGTAAACAAACACCACCAACAACAAAAACCTGACAGAATTTCCAGAAAACTCTAAAAGTTTCTAATAAGAAAAAAATTAAAAGATTACAAAGGAACAAGAACCATTTCAGCAGTAGATGTGGTCGAGGGAATATGCTGACTCCCTTGAAGTCCAAAGGGAATTCACAGTAACACACCACCTGATGCACTTCATCAATGACAGACCACACATACAACAGTCCCATGAGGCGTCATCACCCCGTATGTCACAGCCATATTGTGTGTAAGCACACCACACTATGATGTTCACACAACAAATCCACCCAGCAAGACACTTCTCAGACTCATTCCCACTGTTAAGTGACAAAAGCCTATTATCTTAAACCTAGAATCTCTTCTTTTTCAGTGCTGGCGATTGAACCCAGGGCCTCAAGCATACCAGGCAAGATACACACTTTTAGCCCGAAACCTAGAAATTAATTTAAAGGCCAACTGTCAATCAAGTTGAAAGTAAAATTGTTATTTTCAAACCTGCAGTGCCTTAGGATCTTTACACCCTAACACTTTCTGAAAAACAGGGTTGGGATGTAGCTCAGTGGAAGAGCACTAGCCTAGCATGCCTAAGACCCTGGATTCAATCTCCAGCACCACCACCAAAAAAAAGGTCAGAGACCCTAACACAGGTGTGCCCAACCTGTGGCCTACAGGCCACATGTGGCCCCAGACAGCTAGTAATGTGACTCCACAAAATCTTTTAACATGTGTTTTTTAGTATTTGTTTTCTTCATGACTCCCCTTATTACATATATGTGCTAACTATATCATATAATTTATGTTCAGCCCAAGACAATTCCTCTCTACTCCATGCAGCTCAAAGGCTGGACGGCCCTGTGGCATATTCTGCTGCAGCATATCTCAGCACTCAGTGACAAGTAGTCCCGGAAGGCTGGTGGAGTGCCCATTGCTCCCAGTGCTGAGCACTCTTCTCCCTGCCAAGAATTCAATGTAAACATATTGATTGGTCCCAACACCACACTAAATGGCTAATTTTGACACACGTGTGCCACTCACAGACTCAGCAATAGGTTTTTTTTTTTAATTTATTCTTCTGTTTTCCTCTTTCCTTCACTTTTAGAGCCAGAAAATTTCTTGAGTGGATGGTGATATATGCGTGTGTGTGTGTGTGTGTGTGTGTGTGTGTGTGTGTGTATATATATATATATATATGTAAAAAAAAAAGAATAAACAACAACCCACCAGACTGGTGAACACAGCACCAGGACAGGTGTGTAGTGCTTGAAATCTACATGCAAAATGACACACTCCCGTTTGTTTACAGGTAAGCATGGCTCAGCACTTCACCACAAATACGGTGGCTGAGTACCAAGCAAGGGGGCAAGAATTGAACAATAATTCTCTCGGAAATATTGGTTGAGGACCAAAATGTTCAAGCATGGAGCAGTCTGAGTGCTGAGGTACACTGTACATTGTATTTCTGGGTGTGGAGGCGCATGCTTGTAATCAACACTTGAGGGACTAATGCAGCTTGATCCTGAGTTAGAGGCCAGCCTGAGCCACATAGCAAGGCTCTCTCTCCAAAAAAAGAAAGAAGAAAAAATATTAAAGGATATACTTCCAGCAAAAAAAAAAAAAGAAAAAAGAAAAAGGATCCAAGAGAGAAAAAAGAATGGACTCCAATCTAAGAGGCAGAGAAAAGGAATCTCTGGGTAACAATGCTAGTTGCATAGTTAGCCAATTTTTAAAAAACCTTTCTCTCTCTCTCTCTCCCCTTGCCCCCTCCCTCCCTTCTTTTTTGGTTGACTATGAGAGAGACAGTCTCACTACATATCCCAGGTTGGCCTTGAACTCATGATCCTCCTGCCTCAGCCTCCTGAGTGCTGGGATTACAGGCATGCACCACCATGCTCAAGTCAGAAAAACTTAAAGAAGATTCCATCCTATAAATCACATGACTAAAAGCCCAGAAGTTCTTGATAAAAACATGTCTCTTTTGTAAGAAACAGAAAAAAAATTTATTAGAAACTCTAGAAAAAAGGTTGGTTAAAAAAAAAATTCATGATCCCCATGTGAAACATACTTCAGTGTGGCCCAATTCTGAACACTGGGCAGAGACCAACAGTCTCCACTGATCTCCTTCCTCGACACATTCTCCTTCCAAAGCACAAATTTTGTGACAAAAAAATACTCTCACTTAGTGTAACCACACTATTTGAAATACAATTAAGATTGTGGGAGCCGGGCACATTGGTACACACCTGTAATTTCAGGTACTCAGGAGGCTGAGGCAAGAGGATCACAAATAAGGGCAAGGCCAGCCTGGGTTACAAAAGAAGACCTGGTGTAAGAATAACAGACAGACTTTCGGAATGCAGGTGTACCTCAGTGGTAGACCTTCCTGGAATTCAGACCATAGTAAAGTTGGTACGCTTGCTGCTACTGGACTGTCATTGCTTCCAGGTGTATTCAGTGGAGACAATTAAGAAATACATGGCTTTAAAAGGAAAAATTGTGCTGCTGGGCACCATGGCACACACCTATAATCCCTGTGACTCGGGAGGCAGAGGAAGGAGGATTGCAAGTTCGAGACCAGAGGCAGTCTACGTAATTTAGGAAGACCTTGTCTCAAAAGGTAAAAAAATGGGCTGAGGGGGCGGCTCAGTAGCACTTGCAAAGCATGCAAGCACAAGGCCCTGGGCTCAACCCCCAATACCACAGGAAAACAAAAAGAAAAGAAAAGAAAAATTGTGAATTCAAATGGATATCTCTAGTTTAAAATGAATCTAGTAGCCATGCCTGGCTGACAAAAGACTTTTAAATAATGAGCAGAGCATCAGAGCTGGAGGCATGCAGGCCAAAGACGCTGTAGAACCTGCATCCCAGCACTTGGGAGGCTGAGGTGGGAATACAGCGAGTTATAGGCCACCCTTGGCGATACAGCGAGATCCTGCCTCAAAAACCAAATAAATAAATAAATAACCAGGCACTGTGGCACATGCCTGTAATACCAGCTACTTGGGAGGCTGAAACAGGAGGATTTCAAGTTTGAGACCAGAGGCAGCCTGTACAACTGAGACACTATCTCAAAATAAAAAATAGAAAAGGGGCCAGGGTACATCTCAGTGGTGGAGGACTTGCCTAGCATGCACAATCTGTGTAACTTAGAAAGGCCTTGTCTCAAAATAAAAAACATTAAAAATGGACAGGGGTGCAGCCCAGTAACAGGGCACTTGCAAAGTATGTGCAATGCCCTGGGTTCAAGCCCTGTGTGTGAAAAAAAATAATAAATAAAGATCCACCTGGAACATCTTACTTTTGCAAACGTAGTCCCAGCCCTTGGTAGGGCAAGGGAAGAGAATCATGAGTTCCAGGCCAGCCTGGATTACATAGAAAGCCCCTGTTTCAAGCAACGTCTGTACAGCAGTGAACCCCTGTAATCCCAGTGACTAGGGAGGCTGAGGCAGCAGGATCCTGAGGGTGAGGCTAGAGGCAGCCTTCACAACTCAGCAAGACCCTGTCCCAAAACAAAAAGTACAAAAGGGGGTGGGAGTACAGCTCAACGCAGAGCACTTGCAGTGTAAGCCCTAGGTTCAACACGCTGAGGTACTGAAAAATAAAAAGATCAAAGGGGAAAAAAAAGACATTAGTGCTAGCTTAACCCTTTAATTACTATCAGGACACATATGGCAAAAAAAGTGAGGATGACTTTGACAGAAAAATCAAGAAAGTAACAGAAAAAGGTATTTTATAAACTGTTGATGGTAACTGTTGTAAATGCACGGATCCTGTACAATGAAACATCCAGAAACAAGACAAAATTGCCTCAGTTTGTAGTTCCATTGACAGAGAAAATGATTGTCACAGGCAAAGAGAACAGTAAGGTAAAACGCAAGAGAACCAGAGGCAGCCTTCCAACACGGCAAACCCTGATCAATGTGGGTGGGCATCTTCTTGTCACAAGAACCACAAGATGCACTATATTTGCAAAAAGTAAAAATGAGACAAAAACAAAAACTATCTGAACAATGTGCAATGTACCAATGTGTAAAATTGTTTTACACCTTACAACACATAAAACATATTATTTTTGTATCTAATATTGCTTTTTCTGTCATTGTTTTTGTATTTTCAACTAAATTTTTTGTTAAGATTACATGTCAATTTTTCTTATTTATCTAATTATATATTTTTTCACATGAAAGTTTTTTTGCATTCAAATGATACACATCACTAATTACATGACAATTTTGTTCACATTATCATTATGCATTCCAATTATTTTGCTAATGATGTTCTTGTTTCGTTCACTGTAATGAAGTGTTTCTGGAAATACAATACTTATTGTCATATATTTTTATTTGAAATTGGTAATCAAGGCAGTGGTTCAAGCCTGTAATCACAGAAACTCAGGAGGCAGAGGCAGGAAGATTGCAACTTCAAGGCCAGAAGCAGCCTCTGTAATTTAGCAAGATCCTGACTCCAAAAATAACAACAGGCTGGGGTGCAGCTCAGTGATAGAGCACTTGCAACGTATGTGTGAGGCCCTGGGTTCAACCTCCAAGTACAAGAAAGAAAGAAAAGGAAGGAAGGAAAGAAAGAAAGAAAAATGGAAGGAAGGAAAAAAGGAAAGAAAGAAGGAACAAAGCGAGGAAGGAGAGGGAGGGAGGGAAGGAGATGGAAGGAAGGGAAGAAGGAAAGACGGAAGGAAGGAAGGAAGGAAGTCAGTCAGTCAGTCAGTCAAAGAGTTAAAGTGGCTCCCACTGGCTGAGTTTTGGACAATTTGAGCTTC
Organism: Pedetes capensis; assembly: GCA_007922755.1. Classification (NCBI taxonomy): domain Eukaryota; kingdom Metazoa; phylum Chordata; class Mammalia; order Rodentia; family Pedetidae; genus Pedetes; species Pedetes capensis. Next base: position 12,256 of record VMDO01006252.1, on the reverse strand, counting down.
AGATAAATAAAAATAGGACAGGGTATGTAACTCAATGGCAGAGTGCTTACCTAGCACATGAAAAGTTCTGAGTTCAATCTCTAGAACCACCAAAAAAAATTTTAATGGAGAAACCTGGGGAACACCATCTTAACCAAGTGGTCAGTTGGCATCTCCAGCACTGGGACAAATCAACATCATGTGGTGACACAGTGCAATGAGAACAGCACAGCATCATCTCTGATACCTCTACAGCTTTATGTGACATAAAGTCATGTCCAAATTGAGGAACATTGTAAGAAATAGCCTGTAATCTTCACAAAATATCAGTCATCAAAGACAAGGAAAGACAAAGAACCATTTCAGATTCAAGAAGCCTAAAGAGACATGGGAACCAAATGGAACATGTGGTCCTGAAACTATAAAATCCATGGATCTTGGATCTATAGAACAGCCATAGTAACAATCAACAACTCTGATAACAAAGAATTGATATAAATTTCTGACTGTAATGGTACCAGTGTGGGGAGGCTGAGGTGTTCCTGTACTGACAACGAACACATTACAGTGTTAAAGGGTCAGGGGGCAGCATGTCTACAGCTACAGCTTTGATAGTTTCTTTGTGCAGTGCTGGGCGTTGAACCCAGGGCATCAAGTGTTCCTGGGAGGCAAGCACTCTACCACTGCCCACACCACAGACCTTGCAGGTTGTTCCTAAATGGTTCAGCAATGCTAAGAATTAGGGAATCTGGGGGGAAGATACATTTGAGCTCAGTGTACTATGCAACCTCTATGTCAATTTAAAACTATTAGAGCCAGTGAGGTGGTACACTCCTGTAATCCCAGTGACCTGGGAGGAAGAGACAGGAGGACCATAAATTCAAGGCCAGAAGAAGCCTGCATAACTTAAGAGGACTTGTCTCAAGATAGAAAAAAAGGGGCTGGGGTGCAGCTCAGTGGTAGAACACTTGCAAAGTACATGTGAGGCCCTGGGTTCAGCCCCCAAGTACCACAATAAATAAATAAATAAATAAATAAATAAATAAAATTATTTCAACATAAAAAGCTGAAATGTCAATCAAGAAAAAAAGAAAAATAACAACATGATGTTGGATTTATAACATGAACAGACGTAAAACATATGCCAGAAATTACAAAGAACAGAAAGGGGTATATAAATGGAATGATACTGTAACTGATAGGTTCTTACACTGTACAAGAAAGAAATGGAATAACATTAATTTACAGTAGTCTGTGACAAGTTATGGATGAATTTTTGTAATCCCTACGAGACACACCTAAAAAGCCAACAGCAATAGAACAGAATACTAAAAATGTTCAACCCAAAAGATAGAAAAGGCACAAAGCACAAAGAGAAACAGCAAACAGCAAGATGCTACATGTACACACCATTATTATATTAAATGTAAATAGCAGAATCAAGAGACAGAAACTATCAGATAAAAAAGATAGATCCAGTTAAAGAAAGCAAGCTACAATATGCTGTTAGTAAAACATGCAGTTTAACGCTGTAGTTATGCTGAAGACACACCAAGGAGCAGTGCAGCATGGCAAGCAGTGTGAAGCCAGGTGTGGTGGCCACACCTATAATCCCATCACTGGGGAGGCCAGGAGGATGGTGAGTTCAAGGCCAGCCTGGGTTACATGCTGGCAAAATTCTATCTCAAAAAGCCTAAAAAAAGGGGGAATATTACCAGAAATCAAGAAGGTAGTTTCCAAAAAGAAAAAAAAAAAGAAAGGATTTCTTTTTTTTTTTTTCTTCTACTTCTTTTTTATTTTTCCTCCCCTCAGGTACTTAGGGGTTGAATCTGGGGTCTCACACATACTTTGCAAGTGCTCTACCACAGGGATGCACTCCTAGCTCATTTTTTATGTTTGAATTAATGTGTTGCTAACTTATGCAGGCTGCCTCACACCTTAGAACTCAGAAGCCTCCTGCCTCCGCCTCCCAAGTTACTGCGATTATAGCATGCACCACTGTGCCCGGCTCAAAAAGATTCATTTCAACAAGACATAATGATCCTTAACATGCATGTACTTAACAGAGCTTCAAAAATACATGAAAGAAAAAAACTGGCAGCACTAAAGGGAAAACAAATTCAAAACAATAACTGGAGAATTTAACACCTCCTCCCTCAGCAAATGATAGAATTATAGACAAAAATTCAGTTGAAGCCAGGCATGGCAGTATGGTGGTGCATGCCTGTAAACCCAGCTGAGGATTTACAGAAAGGCTGAGGCAAGAGGGTGGAGAGTTAAAGGCCATCTAGAGATACCCTACCTCCAAGTCAGGAAAAAAAAAAAAATTAAGTTTGGGAACAGTTTGGCAGTGTCTTATAAATACAATTACCATGTTGTTGTTGTTAGGTGCTGTCGAGTCGGTATCTGACTCATAGCGACCCTCTGTACAATAGGGGAAACACTATTGTCAGTGCTTCTCTGCTGTTCATAGGGTTTTCAATGGCAGATTGATTTTTGGGAGGGGGTTGCCAGGTCCTTCTCCCAAGCCTACAGCTTCTGGTGTTCCCAGGCGGTCTCCCATCCAGGTACTAACCAGGCCCGACCCTGCTTAGCTTCCGAGATCTGACAGGACCAGATGCCACAGGGCTACAGCTGCAGGCACAATTACCATATAATTCAGTAATTCCATTATTAGGTATTTACCCAAGAGAAATGAAAACATGTCCACACAATGACTTGCTCACAAATGTTCGTAGCAGGGATGGGAATGTAGCTCAGTGGTGGAGCACCTACCTAGTGGATGCAAGCCTCTGTGTTCCATCCACAGCACCACACCCCCACACACCAAAGTTCACACCAGCTTTTCCTAATAGTACAGAACTGAAAGGAAACCAAGCATAGTGGCCCCCCGTAAACCCCGCACTCAGGAGACTGAGGCAAGAAGATCATGAGTTCCAGTCCAGCCTAGACTATATAGCCAGTCCCTCTCTTCAAAATAAAAATAATAATTTTTTTAAGAAATGAAAGAACCTAAATGTCCAACATCAGGTGAACAGATAAGTGTGGTAAATGCATATGAAAGAATACTTCTCAGCACTAACTGATACATGTAACAAGATAGGTGAATCTCAAAAACATCATTTTGGCTTAAACAATCCTTGCACAAAAGAATATATTCTCTATGAATTTATTTGCATGGAGTTCTTGAACAGACAAAACTGAACTACACTGGGAAAAATAAGAACAATGGTGTCTGGGGAGTGTTAAAGGCTTGGTCCTCCAGGTGGCACTATTGGGAGGTGGTGGAGTCCTCATGGGGCCGGGCCTACTAAGAGGCCTTTAGGTCCTTGGGGTGCATGCCCTGGGGGAGACTGTGGGACCCCAGCCCCTCCTCCTCCTCTTTGGATGCCTGGCTCATGATGCAAACAGCTCTGCTCTGCCACATACTCCCATCATGACGTACCAACTTGCCACAGGCCCGATGCAATGGGGCCAACAAACCACAGATTGAAGCTTCCAAAACTGAGCCAAAAAAACCTTTATAAGTTGATTACCTTCAATTCTTTCTTATAGTGATGGAACGTTAACACAGGTTACATAGATGAACACGTGTCAAAATGTAGTAATACAAAGTGTGTACATTTCATTGTATATAAACTTTCCCTCAAAAGAAAATCACAAGCAAAACTTGAACCCCAATAAATGATATGCATACTGAAATATTTAGGACAAAGTGAAGGGATGTCTGTACTCCAAAAAATATCTGAAAAATAAAATTGGCTGATGGGTGACTAGAAGGATGAAGAAATAGCTAGACATGGGATAAAACAAGTATAGCAAAGGTTAGTGGTAGAATCTGAGCAGAGGGATGACCATTCACTATAAAATTCTTTCAACTTTGGTACATTCAAAACTTTTCAGAGCTGGGAATGTAGCTCAGTTGCAGACACTTGCGTCACATACAAGAGGCCCTGGATTCAACCTCCACCACTGGGAAAACAAAATAATCAGAGCCAAGCACAGGGCATACATCCGTAATCCCAGCCCTTTGGGAGGTAGAGCCAGGAAGACAGCAAGTTTGTGAGTTCAAGGCCAACCTGGGCTACATAGCAAGTTCCAGACCAACCTGGGCTACCTAGCAAGACCATGTCCCAAAAAAACAAGGAAGGAAGGAAGGAAGGAAGGAAGGAGAAAGGGAAAGGAAAAAGGGAGAAAGGAAAGGAGGGTGGGAGGGAAGGAAGGAGGGAAGGTTCATAGTGAAATGCTAGGGGTGGATGGCTAGGCTGGAAGCAGCAGAGGCAGTGCACCACTCTTTGTAGGGGAGGGGGAGGATGGACAACACCATCAGGGCAGCCTTAGAAAAGAGCTGGCTCGGAGCTGACAGACAACCAAGAGCGGGTGGGCTCTGGGTACTGTTTTGGTCCAAGAACATAAAAAGTAAGAACTATTCAGTGATGCATTGAATGGCAGAAATAAAATAGCTAGACCTAATCAGCCCTGAGGAATTTCCTGAGATATGACAGAAAGTTAACACTCTAGAGCCACTGGGCATGGTGGTGCATGCCTACAAGGCCAAGGCAGGAGAATTAGAGGCCAGCCTGGGCTACATAGTGAAACTCCGTCTCAAAAACAAAAACAAAAAACCAGAAAGTCAACACTCAGACCTAAGTCGTCTCATTAACAATATGTACTGCACTGTAAACCAACAAAGGAAACTGAATATCCTAAATCACACCTGCCCAGAGAGCACGTGGTAACACACAGGAAGCAGTATGGTTTTCTGAAGGGGGGGAGAACTTGCATGGAATTTTAAATTACAGAATGGATACAAAGACTTAAATAAAGTTTGTCTCTTTTTTTCCCCTCAAAATTGCAATGACAACACACAAAACAGTATTTTGAATCCAAGTGGCACACTACACTGGAGTCTCCTGAAGAACAGCAGCATTACAGATTCAGGCTGGCCAGTTTGCTTATTTTCAGAATTCAGCTAATCTTTCCACCTTCCTGGGTTACCACCTTAAGCTGCAAACAGAAGCAAATTCCAACTTCCTACTGTGCTTAGAGGATTATTTTCATTGTGCACATCTAATGCCTGTGATTAAATGCCCTAATTCATACCACAATCCAAGCAAAAAACTGTTACCAATCAGGTACATGTGGGAGGAAAAAGAAGTGTCACATTTTTGGCACAGGCACATAGCTGAAGAGAAATAAATCCTACTTCTACTGCAGAAAAGAAAAAAAAAAAAAGACTCTGGGCTAAGAATGTAGTTCAGTGGTTGAGCACTTGCCTAGCATGGGTGAGGCCCTGGGTTTTCTCCTCAGCACCAAAACCCCCTACAAAATCAAACACCTATTGGTTCAATGGACAAATCCAAATGCAAGCTTCCTCACATCTGCACAGTCATCTGAAAAACTGCTGCTTCTCTGAGACACGAATCCACCTTCACAACAATGACACAGTGACCTATGCAGAGGACATGGCTGAGCCCATTCCTCCCAGCGGAAGACAAAGTCTGTCCCACACAGTGTCTAGATGTGAAATAGCAACGCATTTTCCTGACCACAAAGAGTGAGCTGCAACTTATGATCCCATGCAGTACAGTGAGCCAAAGCTTGTCCAGAGCAACAGAAAAGCCCTGGTCCTCAGAACCTGCCCCAGGACGACAGCACCTCCCATCCATACAGAGGACAAACTGACTTCTACAGTCTGCCTCAAAACTACCTGCGAGGCCATTAGAATGCAGTGCCTCAGACCCATGGTACAAAGCCCATGGCTTCAGCCATACAAATTTATTTTCTCTCAGACCTGGAGGCTGCAAGTCCAAGATCAAGGTGTGGACAGGGTTGGTTTTTCCGGAGGCTTCTCCTTGGCTTGCAGATGGTGTCTTCTCCATGTCTCCACATGATCATCCCTCAGTGCATCTGTGTCCTGTTCACCTTCTGATAAGAAGAACATGAGCCAGACGGGATCCCAACCCATGCCAATGACCTCACTTAAACTTCAGCACCCTTTTCCAAATATGGTCACTTCCTGAGGTCCTGGAGGTTAAAACTCCAGCACATAAACTTGGGGGAACACAATTTAGCCCACAGGCAGGGAGCAGGGATGAAGAAACAGCACACACAGAGTAGACTACCCACACACTCATACTGTCTTCAGTTGGGCATGGATGCTGCATTTGCACTTGGAAGTTTTCCTAACAGAAAATGCTTTCCTGACCACTTGTCCACAAGCCACTTCTTCCCCGTGTCCTTGGCTCTGCTTCCTGTTCCAAGGCTGTAGGCTGGTCCCACTCATCCTTGTCCCCAAGTGTCTATGCCTGACACCACCGGTGCTGACCCACACTCCTCTAATGAATAAACGAGTCAATGGATGCAGAACACTCCCATTGACTTCCACTGCACACAGGCCCACCACCAAACTCCCACAGCCCAAGCCAGTTTCAGTATGGTGGGGCCATCTCTGCCTCTTTTCTCTCCTGAACTTCAATATTCAGTCCCTAGAACTGGCTGATGCCTACTCCATGTCTTTCTTCCCTGACACTCTGCAGCACCTGCCCTCTCATATTCTCTGATTTGAGCTGTAAGTGGCTAACTTTCCAAAGTGCAGAGTCCTAACCCTCTTCTCGCTGTGCTAAGCATGTCACAGGTGCTTGAGTAAATAAAGATGACTTAAATGCTGAACAGTCAGACTTACAGGATTTGATGTTGGCTGTTTAATTACACTGCGAAGTGACGATGAGGCACTGGTGACAAAAATGTGGTTAACAAACTTCAAAGGGTGTGGTCCAACTCAAGGTCCTGGTTCTTCACAGACCTGGCAGGAATATGCACTCACAATCCAGGGCCTACAACATATGCAATCTCTTTCCTCTCCACTTTCTATTATGGGAACTCTCAAAACTTTCCCAAAGTAAGACAGAATAATGCATACCCATCACCAACATGCTATGGTTGGAATGTGTCCCCCAAAATCCGTATGTTAGAAACTTGATCCCCAATGCAAGTGTGGGAGGTGATTAGGTCATGGAAGGTCAAGCACTGAGGGATTAATGTGTTTATCTCAGGTTGTTGTTGTTAGGTGCCATTGAGTCAGGTCCGACTCACAGCATCCCTATGTACAACAGAACAAAACATTCCTCAACACCATGCCATGCCCAGCACTATGTCAGTGCTTGTCTGCTATTCATAAGGTTTACAATGGCAGATTGTTTCGTGAGTAGGCTGCCGGGTCCTTCTTCCATTTTTGCGGTGTTGGGGATCAAAGCCAGGGCCTCAGAGCACACAAAGCAGTGCTCTACCAACTGAGCTAAACCCCCAGCCCACCTTTATCTCAGGAGTGTGCTTGTAATCATGAGTAAGTTGTTATAAAGTATGTTTAGAGCCTGGGGATGTATCTCAGTGGTAGAGCACTTGACTCATGTACAAGGCCCTGGGTTCAATCCCCAGCACAGGGGGAAAATAAGGAAGTTCAGCGACAGGTATGGCAGCTTATGCCTGTAATCGCAGCGACTCAGGAGAAGCAAGCAGGAGAATCACAAGTTCCAGACCAGAAGCAGCCTAAGCTCCTAAATTTGTAAATTGGAGGTGATATCACATTTAATGAAGGAGAAGAGGAAGGTTCTGCAAGCTTGAGATCAGCAGAGGACTCCACGGAAAGTGTGTTAAATCATGGCCTGGATAGGAATCCAAGCCCCAAAGCTCAGTATCTCACTTGCCTGCTAGGAAGGAGCTAAGGCAAGTAGCAGGACACTCCTAACAACTGGTTGTCCCCTCTAATAAAAACAATGAAATTAATCACCAACCTTGTCTATGGCTAAATTTTTTCATTACCCCCAATGGTAAAATTCTTGATAGCTTTACTGGTTTTTCTGGTCTATTCCAAAAGCTTAAGAATGTCTCACTGTTTCTCTCTGCGTATCTCAATGTTGCTAAAGGTTATTTCCCCCAAAACTGGAAGAAAACGGAAAAAAAAAAATCCAGCCAATTCCATATTTGCCTGTCACAGACAGGAGGGTGGGCCAGGTGTCGCTGTTAAGTTGTGCACATTGAAGAGGTGACTGGTCCCCAGTGCTCTTGGCTGAGGGCATTCCAGAGAACCACTGGCTCAGTTCCAGAAGAGCTCAGCATCCTCCACACTCCAGCCTGGACCCTGGTAAGCACTCACAGGGTTAGCATCTCTTCTTTCCAGCTAACTCCTTTTACGTTGTGCTGCTCTCCCCTTTTCTGTTGTCTACCTCTTGCAGGTTGAATGGCTTTCTTGGTTTTCCAGCCTTAAGCCATCTTTGTAGATAATCACAATTGGCATAACATCTAAATTAGACAAGCATGTTCCTAACTAAACAATGAGAAAGTAGAGAAGCAGCACCACAGGATTCCCCAAAGGCCACCTGGCTACATTCCATTTCAAATAAGTCTTTCTAAAAATGGGTCACGGCGTAAAACAAGATGATAAGTACTGGTCAGTTAAAGGACACAGTCTGCTCTACAGAATGCTGAGTGGCAACGCAGCTGGGACATCAAATTGGTCTGTTTTAAACTTGTCCATACAAGTGAACACACACGATTATCAAAATGAAAACGATAGGCAAACATAAGGATTAAAAGGCATTTATTTGAAAAGGATACATTTTATTAAAACCTATTTTCCATTTTCATGGTAGCTCATCCCACATAGCTTCTTCAGTCTCCTTAACATGTTCTTTATCAACTACTCAGGCCTGTAATTAAAGCCACATTTTTAAACTACATAAACTAAGGAGCCTCTTGAACTATGTTCTTAATCACACTGCCAAATATAACGTCACTGAAATCAATGATATTAAGTACGAACAACACTCGACAAAAGAGCAGCAGTGAAGTCCATCTTTGCTTTTACCGGACATCCAAAAACCAAGCCAAGTGGGCAGCAAACGCGTCCACGTTAACCGCACAGCCCAGTGGCCCCGGTTCCAGTCCTGGACACCTCCTGGCCGCAGCTGGGCCCACTTCCCCGGGGCCCTCGCCCGACGCGCAAGTAAGGCCCACCGGCAGCCGTCCAGACCCCAGGAAAGGCGTGGCGCTTCCCGCTCGCGGCCCCAGGCCCACCTGACCATTGTCCATGGCCTCGCCCTGCCCGCCACCGCCGCCCAGCCCCGAGGGACCCCCACCTGCCCCGGGCCCCCGGCCCCGACCCCCGCGCAAGACGCGCCGGCGAACGCTCACCTTCTTGCCCTTCTTGCCCTCCTCCTCCATGTCGCCGCGTGCGGCCCCCGCGGCCCGCCCCGGCCGCCCCGCCGCCAGCGGCCGCTACATGCTCGCCCCAGGCCCGCCACCCCCGCGCTCCCGGCGCCACCCGCTTGCCTGCAGTCCCCGCCCCAGCCGCGCCCCACACTCGCAGTTCCGGGCCCGAGGGAGCCGGCCCGCCCCGCACAGGCCCCTCCCCTAGCCAAACCCCGCCCACAGTTGCCGCGCACCCGCACTTCCGGGCCCGAGAGAGCCGGCCGGCGCCTTTCCTAGTCAAGCCCCGCCCACAGCTGCAGCGCACCCGCACTTCCGGACCCAAGGGAGCCGGCCCGCTCTGCGAACAGATCCCGCCTTCCGGGAGGCACGCAAGGCCCGCTCCCCAGAAAGACCCCGCCCGCTGTCAGCAGGCGGCCCAGGACGCCCCTCCCGAGGACCGAGAGCACCCTTAACCGCCTCCCTTCCTTTCCAGGAATTCGGGAACGCGCCCGCCCAGCCTCCTGCCCCTCCCGTCCTCTCAGGAGGTCGCAAGGGCACCACCTCACAACCAGCCGGACCCGCACCCTTCTGGACCGCGGGAGCGCGCATGGGCATCGCTCCAACTTTTCAATTCTACCGCCATCTTTGGGCGGCCGACTTCCAGTCCGCCTCGCGCTCAGGGAGGCCGGGCTGAAGCCCTTAGGAAGGAGGCGGGACCAGCGGAAAGGGGCAGGACCGGGGGCATGCATGGGAGGGGCTGCGAGAGGGGCGGGGCGTCCTGCCTCTCTTTTTTTCCCTTGTATCTTCCTTTAGTCTCTGGATCCGCGGGAAACTTTTCCAATACTTTCTCACTATTCTAAGGCCTTAGACAGGCACGTCAAGAAAGTAGAAATGCAGCAGCAATGACGTGCAGACTATCCAGTTGAACTGTGGACCCTTAACAGTCATCTACTAAAATTGCCTTCCTGCAGGGGTACCACTGTGGCTCAGATCCTGTCAGATCTGGGAAGCTAAGCAGGGTCAGGCCTAGTTAGTACTTGGATGGGAAACCGCTTGGGAACACCAGGTACTGTAGAGTTGCGAGAAGGACCCGGCAACCCACTACCCCCCCCCCCCAAAAAAAATCAGCCATTGAAAACCCTGTGGATAGCAGAAAAGGACTAACAATAGTGTTCGCCTGTTTTACGTAGGGTCGCTGAATAAGACACTGACTCAACAGCACCTAACAACAGTAAAATTGCCGTATTTCACAAAACACGTCCAGGGAATCGAGTGTTTGTTCAAACCACACTGCAAATTGGAGTCGGCATGGGCCTTCTATTTTGCCATTAGACCAAATTCTAGTAGGGATCTTGCAGTGTAACTGAAGGTAAACTAACACAAAAGGAAACCAGTGTTTGTCTTAAAGTATTGGATACTGTGCCAGTTGTCAATATATTGTCACTCGCCTCCGCATTCACTTCTCATTTCCTGTTCCAAGAACCTGGAGCTGGCCCTTCAAGTATTCATCCTTTGCCAAAAGGCAAGATGTTAAGCTTTGTCAGAGGCAGGGGCTGTGCTGCCTGGTGAGCTCTCTTAGCAGGTGCCTGCAGAAGCCTCCCAGCACCTGGCTGCCACATCAAGGGCAGCTTCCCCAGTTTCATCAGCTTCCCTAGCACCTGGCTTCTGCAGCCAGCCTCCAGTAGTTTCCTCCTGCATCCTTCTTGGGAAATTTTTTATATCCAAGTGCTTGGGAAAGGCACCTGCGATGAGCAGGCCTCACTGGCGCTATAGAGGGGGGATTTCCAGTCAGTTCTGCCAGCCATTCTGTGAACTGTGGCTATTTCCTCTCCAACAAGGACTGGGTCTTTGCCCTGTGGTGGGGGTGGTTTGGGGGAGTAGGGTCGTCTTTGGGAGTTTATCGCAGCCCTCAGGACAGTAGCTGCTCCTTATAGTTACATTTTCATCTTTTTAAATCCCTAGTTACCCACATGTCTCTCAGTTTGCCGCACTGTGGGGGCTTGTGTGTTGCGATGAGGCTGAGAGCTCTGCCACTGTAACCTCGGACATGAGCAAGGTTACCTGTGGTGGATAGGTCTTCAGCTGAGCTTCCAGACTAAGACAGACTAGGGAGTAGGACCTGGCGAGCCACTCCCAAAACAACTAGCCTTTGAAAACCCTATGGATAGCAAAGAGACACTGTCAGATATAGTGCCGGAAAATGAGGCCCCCAGGTTGGAAGGCACTCAAAAGACTACTGGGGAAGAGTTGCCTCCTCAAAGGAGAGTCTACCGTGGTGACAGAAATGGGGTAAAGCCCCAGGGACCTCCATTTGCTGATGTGGCACAACTCAAAATGAGGAGAAACAACTGTAAACATGCATTAATAATTGGAACATGGAATGTACATAGTATGAATCTAGGCAAATTAGAAATTGTTAAAAGAGAAATGGAGCGCATAAACATTGACATTCTAGGCATCAGTGAGCTAAAATGGGCTGGCATAGGCCATTTTGAGTCAGACAGTCATATGGTCTACTATGCTGGGAATGATAAACTAAAGAGAAATGGGGTTGCATTCGTCATCAAAAAAGACATTTCAAGATCTGTCATGAAATACAATGCTGTCAGTGATAGAATAATATCCATACGCCTACAAGGAAGGCCAGTTAATATGACTATTATTCAAATTTATGCACCCAACACTAAGGCCACAAATGAAGAAAGGGAAGACTTTTATCAGCTTCTGCAATCTGAAATAGATCAAACATGCAATCAAGACATACAGATAATCACTGGTGACTGGAATGCAAAGGTTGGAAACAAAGAAGAAGGCCCAGTAGTTGGAAAATATGGTCTTAGTGACAGAAATGAAGCTGGAGATCGCATGATAGAATTTTGTCGGACCAACGACCTTTTCATTGCAAATACATTTTTTCAACATCATAAACGGAGACTATACACATGGACTTCACCAGATGGAACATACAGAAATCAAATTGACTACATATGTGCAAAGAGATGATGGAAAAGCTCTGTACAAAATGTCAAAACAAGACCAGGTGCTGACTGTGGATCAGACCATCAACTTCTCATATGCAAGTTCAAAC